>JAFFSR010000286.1:4382500-4564866 GCA_017163975.1 Anastatus disparis | reverse complement strand
TTACGTATTGCTACGAACATGCTAACTATATGGTTCCATAAGTCTTAATAACTTCGTTAGTGATGCCGCTAAGTTCTGTACTTCCTGTAGGATCAAACTCTAGTTCCAGATTTTATAGCGTTAAATTTAACAATGTTTACTGCGGCTCCGTTATCTATCATGAATGTCATCCATGGTGATTTGCCTTCTGGAATATACAACCTTATTGAGGTGGGCTCATCATCGCAGGATTCTGCGTTTCCAAGTCCTTGATATAAGTTGGTGTTTGCGATAGCATCAGCACTGGTGCTCTCGTCTTTGGTACTGCTCCCATGGGTTGAGTCACTTGTCCCTGTGCTACTTGGGAATTGTTCATTCTTGATGCAGGTTGGATGTAATTCGAGTTGTTTTGACTCGTCAACTCCTGCCCGTGACGAGCCGCATTCGAGTTTAAATTGTCGACATCTTGATAATTGTTTGAAACATGATATCTCTGCGCGTTTCCACCTACTGGTTGATAGGCATTTCTACGAGAATAATTGTTGTCACGGTAAGCTGGTCTTTGATTTTGATATCCGTCACCTTGGAGTTGATATGGATTAAACAGTCTTTGGTCCTGGAATAGTTGATTATTTCGATTTCTATATCCTGAGTCAGAATAACTTCCATATTGAGGTCTACGCTGGTGGTATTGAAAGGAAGTATACTCTTGGTTTTGCCGTTGCATAGGTACAAAATGATGGCTTGTTTGCATATAATTATTTCTCGATAATTTGGATGATATGGCTGCTGCATGTCGGCTCTTCCTGCTTGTCTCTGATCCAAGTATCCTATATTAAATAGTCTATTGTCCTGTGGCCTGCGCCAGTTGTTGGGATTTCTCTTGGCATAGTTAGCAGCTGAGTATTCAGTCCTTTCCCAATCAGGATTACGCAGTTGTGGGTTAAACTTGTAGCGAGTGTCAGGTATGATGTTCGAGTCCATCTGGTTTCTATTCTAACTGCTTCTTCGTAAGCAGCTTGCAAATCTTGTGACTTGCTATTATCCACTTGTACTGCTATGTCGGCAGGTAGGCCCTTGATAAACATATCTTTAGCTGTCATTTTCAAAGGTGCAATCATGAAATTAAGCTGTGCTGGTGTTATCGCGGGGTTAGCTTCTTCTAAAGAATCTTTGCTTACCGCTTAACAAAATATTAAGTCGATCGAAGAAATCCCCACGGTTTCTCCCTGTCTCATTCTTATTTCATTTATTTTAGTCGAATAATATGTATAGTTTTTCCTGGAGCAAACCTAGTCTTCAAGTGCTTTATTAAATTTTCCACCGTTTCAAATGAGTGGCCATAGGTGCAGTCTCAGGCGCTTCCTTGCAACTTTCCCAACAATGCCCTTACATATTGTACTTCCTGTCCTTCTGGAATCTGCGCTTTTCCGTCTCTTATATCTTGTATGAAATCTTTCAACGGCATATTATGACCGTTAAAATTTCTTAGTCCCGTTATAGCGCTTTGCAGCGCGAAGCTGCTAGCCAGTGCTGTCATCATTGCAACAGATCCATTATTTTCCTCTACTTCGTTCACCATTTTTTTACAATGGTTCATCTGTATGATAATTCAATAATACGTCCTAGTAGTCAGTTTGATTGATAATATGTTTAGTCACAGTATGATATTTAAAACTTGCTATTACTGAAAGTGCCTATCTTTATTCTATTATATCTTTATTTAACACCTGTAATTATCTAACAGCTACCAATATTTCTGAATGATATCCCCCCTTACTTAAAAAAATCGTCGTCCCGGCGATTTCTAAACTATTAAAAACTGAAGTTTCGTAATTTATTTTTATATTTTTAATAATTAGTATATAAATTTTTTCAAAATTCAATTATAATTTATATTATTCAATTATAATTAAAGAAAAATGTTTTCTCTATTAGGCTTTTTTAAAAAAATTCAGTATTTAATATTAATCCTTGTTCTAGTATTCACTAGTACACAAAAGAAATTATTTCGGAAAAAATTTATTGTAAAAATTTTAAATCAAAACTGCGTATTTCAAAGTGCAAAGCCAAATCAATAACTTTTAAATGATTATTTGAATTTTTACTATGATACTAATTAAAATTTTTTGTTAAAATAGAAAAGAATTAAAAAAGTAGATAAAATTTATTCTATTAATTAACTTGATTAAAAAATTTTTTATGAAAATCAAAAAGAAATAGTAAATATAATTTAAAATTTTAATACAACATACCGTCTTTAAAATAAAATTATTGTCAGAATACTTTATGATAATAAAAATAAAATTTAAACGTAAAAAACTTTTTAAAAAAAAATTTTTGATTATGATTGTAATGATTTTAGATGATTATTAACGATTTGAATAATTGTAATTAATTCTAATTTGCCTTGCAAACAATTGGATGTATATTTAATTTTAAACAAATATAATTAGAATGAAGCAGAAATATTTTTAATAAATATTCAAAATTAACAAAACATTCTTTTCAAAAAAATTTTCAATTAAATTTTACATAGAAGTTTTCAAGATTATATAAAAAAAAATAAAGTAAAATTTTCAAAAAAATATTTATTTATTTCGTTTTGAAATTTTATTTTCATTAATTCAAAATATTAAACTGAATGAAAATAATTAAAATTCTTTGAAATATTATGTGTAACAGTTATATTTTACCTTAATAATAGAAAAATTTAGACTGCCGAATCTAGTTGCTGCTTTGCCACTTAAACTTTAAGTATTCAAAAATGTTAAAATTATTTTAAAGTAACTAACGATGCTCATCAAATGATGTCAATATTCAGACTGTGTGCGCGACAATGGCTACTACCAATTTTATACCCATAAGGCGGTTTAAAAGAAAATTATATTTATTTGTTGCTAAGAGAATTTATTACGATGCTCCTTCTTTTAACGCGTCGCTAAATTAGTATATGTTTTAAAAGGTGGGGATACTTCTCCGACTTTTTGTTATACTTGATATTTTCCCCCTTCTTTTTTTTAACTTAAGTGACTGCCTTATACTTTTTTTTTAAATTATTAATTCGTTTAATAAAAATTTATTTCAATATTACATTTTGGAATATTTTAGATAATATGCATATTACTAAATTTATTCGATTATTCTAATATTCATCAATATTATTTCATCATTTATTTTACATCATTTTTCTTGTATTATTTCATTTTTTTTAATCGCGTAAAATCACTGCAGTGTCCCCCTTTTAATGAATTTATAAGTTGCATCTCAACTTATTAAATTCCCGCAGTTGCTAAACCATCTGTTTAGCTAAAAATCATATATGTTTTCTTTTCATCTTCGTTTAATGATTCTTGATAGTCCTTCTATATTCTAGATTTTTAATTGTCATCTTTTACAATAATCTATGAATCCTGGGCTCATCAATGCAGTGGTGACATATGACGATGTCACCTTTTACTTTTTATAGAATTACTGCATCACTTAATTCTAATTCCCCTTTTAATTTTATTATTCATTCTATTTCAATTATGGTGGCATTTTTCAAACTTTTTCATTTGCCTATATATTCATATCATTTTTATTTTTATTCACGTATTTCCCGAAAATGGACTATAATCGAAAATTCGTTTCTAGTGCTGCATATCGTGCACTATATACAGAACACAACCCTTCTCAACCTGATACTTCCAGCCAGGCGCTTAAGAAGTTTTTCTAATTATGCCCCCCTACCCTCTGTTAAATGTGCATATTATCCTTATAAAAAACAAATCTTAAATATAAAATGTTTTTTTTTTATTTAACTTTTAATTAAAAATTTTAAAATTCAGACGATTAGTTTTTTTTTGTCGTTTGTATGCTTTTATGTTTTTTTTTTAGATACCTATTATTATTTATCTCGTTACTTAAGTTTCAGTGTAATATTCAATAAATCTTTCTATTGTTTTCTTAACTACGGATTGATTTTATTATATGCATACTTATGTTATTTTTAATTACTAAGTTTTAATTCAATTACGAAAAAAAAAGGTTACTCATTTCAAAGTGTGCAAGCTTAAATATTAGCATGAAAAAAAAATGCAACTTTTGGTTTAGAGAAAAAAAATTATGATTCCTTCATTTTATTAAATTTATGTTTCTTTTATTGCGCACAAAAAGATTTGTAATTTTTGCAAATTTTACTCACGGTTAAAAAGAGTTATATTTCAGTGCTTCAAAAAAAAATGCTGATGTATGTGAGAAAGCAAAAAAAAAATTAATTTCAACGTTGTCTATACGATATTCTTTTTGGTTTCGAGTTTTGTTAATTTAATATTAAGGAATTTGACAGTTTTGTAATCCAATATTTTTTAGTTGGAAATGTTATATGAGCATCCGGTTGAAAAGTGCAAACTATTGGAAGAAATTTAATGTAGTTATTTTTCTGAGACAATTACCGTGTGGAATAAAATTTTAAGTCATCAAATAGAAAGAGTAAAATTTAGTAAAAATGAATGTTCGAAAAATAAAGTTTCCGTTGTTTTGTTTTCTTACATAAATTTTCGCTAGTTATGATCTATCAAAACCAGTCATTAATATTCTGTAAATAAAACATTTCATATTTATATTAAAAAGGAAAATTGCTATTAATGTTTATTTTTGAAACGAAACGAAAATTTGATAATTAAAAAAAACTCCTTTATGACATTATTTAACTTTATTAGCTAGAGAAAAGAATTTAATGTCTAATTTACATGAAAAAATAATTAAATAAGATAGTTCGTTCAATTTTACCCATTAAAAATATCTATGTTTCATTTAAGGTAAATTTGACGTTAAAATTTTTCATACTTAAAGCTATTATATTTGTTTTTTAACCGTATTAAAATTTTGATTTAGTGTTGCTACCTTTTTATTTTTTTTTCGATAATAACTATTCGTCTTCTTAGCGTTGGTTTATTTATGAATTTTTCTCTTAAATTATTTTTCTTGTTTCTTCTTTAGTTTCTTCATATTCTTATTTTTATTTTTTAAACGAGAGAAAATTACAATTTGTTTTTTTCCCTTTTTAGTTTTCGCGGCCTAATCTTGACTAACTATTGCTTCCGGCTAGTACTTGAGCGATGGGCCTACTCATCCCTCTTCCTAGCGTTCCACAATAGCCGTATGGCTGAAAACATGTTATAACAGAAAAATATGTTTCATGTTAGTTATATATTAAAATATTTTAAATATATTTTTATATGAAATAAATGTGAAAATAAATATTTTTGACAAAAATATTGGATTAAATAAAAGTCAGGTTTATAGTAAAACAGGTGACGCATTGAGTGTTAAACTTGTATGTATTAATATTATCAAAATTGAATTTTGTTTGGCAAATCTGACTATTTAAATACTAAATATAAATAATATTTATAGATAAAATTTTGAATTGAAGATGCAAAAAGACAACGTGTTAATTTAGTTACTATTAAATATTTTAGATTTCTTTTTTTATTTTTCTATCCAGCAGATATATCTGTGAATTTCAATGCGAATTCAAACTAGATTTTACATTCTAATGACTTCAATGCTATTTTAATTTTTAAAAAAATTTTTTTTTATGCTATATATATATATATATATGCAAGGTAAAAATTTATCTTATTTTTAAAGAAAATTTACAACTCTGGAGGTTAATAATCAATGTTTTCAGTATTAATTTTATAAAATTTTGGTATTTTGAGTAATATATGCAAATGCTATATATAAATATTCGCTTTTAATTATATTTAGTCAAAAAGATTGCAATTTAACTGATTCTAATAGCTATTTAAACCAATTTATAAAATTGCGCATTTGAAAACGCATGGGTATTTAATTTTCATTTGCAAGAAATTTCAAGTGGCCTTGAAAACAGCAAGCCCGATTACAGTATGTTTGCTCTCACTGCAGCAAGCTTGAACGAAGTTAAGTCACGTGGTACTAGCCTCACTGAAGGAGCTAGGCGCACGGTGCCTGTATTACATACCATTTGTTGAAAATTTGTTCAGATTTGATGGAAAAATAATAATAAACAAGAAATGACTAGACTAAATTTCCATTTCGCAATTTATAAATTAATGTTATAAGCTCTTTTATTCTGAGTTGACTTAAAATTTGATTTGCTTATTTTCCGTTTAGACAATTAGAAAAAAATAAAAATTTATAGTTTTTAGCATTACTTAATTCGATAACAATTTTAGCTGTATGTTGAATAATTTTAATTAAAAAAATGTTTGTAAGTCAAATTCCAATTCTTATTGAGTATTAAAAGTTTTAATAAATTTTAATAAATTCTTAAAGAATTTTTTTTTAGTTGTTATTCATAGAATTTATTTAGTTTTAACTTTTTCAACTGTTAAGCAGCATATACTAAAAGGTTGTATGTAAAAGTTCTATAATTCGTAACAAATTATAAAGAAATTAATTTCCAAACAACAAAAACGATTATTTATATTACATATTAGAAATCAAATTTTTTTTTCAAGATTTAATTTCGTATGGTAATAAATTATTTAATAATGGAAAACTGGTACTCATTAACTGCTTTAATAAAGAATATTATTATGCAAACTTTCCTTTGTAAAGCTATGAACAAAAAAAAATTCTAATTTATGTTATTAGCTTAAATATAAATTCTATCAATATTGAACTTTATTAATTAAAATAATTCGATTTAGTTTAATTTTTTTTTAATTTTATTTTTAATCAGTTAAAAAAAAAAATTTAATATTGTGAAAAAAATGTTCCGCCTTCTTTTGAAAATCTAATATAGATTTCTTAATAGGTTTAAGAAGTTCCTTTTAACAATTAATGAAAATGCTAAATGTGCAAAAGACACTTTAAATATGCATTAAATTTTGTCTACAAAATTTTGTTTTATATTCTTTACAAAATAAATATGAAAAATGAAAAATATCATATCTGATTTTTACGACAGAAGTTTTATGAATAAAAATGAAATTTATTAATCACTCTTGTCAAAAACTTTACAGATTTTACTCAACAATTTAGTTTAACTTAAAATCTTATTTAAATCAAAATTTTATTTAATTTCTATGAAGATTTAAGAATAATTTATTGACAGTTTATTTATTGCAATTTTAATATAAACCCTTTCTAAGACTTTGGTTATTTTTAAAGAAAAATGAATTTATTATTTTCACTCTCAAACCACGCACTTTCCTCATCCGTCGGCGAATGGTTTTTTTTTTAGCTTTTAATAATGTTAAAATTTATTTATTTTTTCTTTATTTATTTATTAATTATTTGTAATTACACTTTGTTTTAAACAAAAAGATTTTTCTTTTTTTTTCATAATTTTAAATTTGTTTAGCTTCAAAAGTCGCATTTATTTAAAATTTTTATGAATTCACTTTAAAATTTTTCGCGTGGTATCCCCCCTTTTAAAACATATTTATTACTGGTTAATTATTTTAACATTTTAAACTTTTTTTTTCACTTTTTTACACTAATTTTTTTTTTTTAACTTTTAGGTAGCATTTTCACTCATAGCTAGGCCGTCGGTCCGATACCGTCGCTAAGCGCATACGTGCCAGCGTACTGTCGTACACAGGATTATCGAAGGATGTTAATCCTTTGATAATCTTTTTACCGAAATGAGCCTCACGTAGGGCGCCAAAATTTTGTTAGGAGCTTTTCCGGATTAATAAAAGTCCCGGAAAAGCTCTTCTCAATATTTTTACAAACTAAAGAATATGATAAGTTCAAAATTGTAAAGTATTAGGGTGAGATATCATTCATTGAATTAAAATAAGAAAGCTACTATATTTAATTATTTAGCTACTTTTAATAAAACATTTGACAAATGTAATGAATGTTTTAAGAAAAACAAGAATTAATATTTAGTTTTTACTCATAATTCAGAGAAATACAATATTCAATCAAAACAGTAAAAGACTTATCTGAACAAAGGTCCTTGGTGTCCTTATTGCATGGCTCTCCTGATCATTTAATGGATGGTTTATTGCACTGCATAAAAGTACTTTGTAAACTGAATTTAAAGAAAAGTAAAAACTTAAAGAAAATTATTAAATTTAATCAATGTGATTGCCACACGCGCCTGCCTCGCGTCCGCCAGTCCATGGCAAGCCTAAAAGCCATCGTCTATCAGATGCCGAAATCGATCAAGCCGGTGCGCCTCCTCATGTCCCTAGCGAGAGAGAGCCTTAGTCGCGCGCCCAAAGTCACGACAGTAGCTATGCTCATCCCACTACTTAATTAAAAGTAGGAGAGAGTCAAGCTATGTCATTGGTGCATCATTGTATGGCCACTAGCAGCAAGCACTGCAGGTAGCTGCACGTGTTGCATGGTCAGCACAATGGTCACGTTGATGATATCAAAAGTGTTACTCGATATTTTTTTAAGCGAAGGTAACATCTTTAATACATTAGATTTTACAAAGTTATAATTTTTAATTAAAAATTTATTAAATAATTGTGTCACTTAACAATGGTATTACGGCACGTTGGTTTTTTTTTGTTTTATTTTTAATAATTATATAAAATCAATTATAATAATTTTAAGTTATTTTAAGACATGTTAAAATTAATTAGAATTATTCATTTTTTTTTATAAAATTATTCAAAATAAAACCATGGTTACCTTTGCCTGTAGCCCTACACAATCATGAGAGTCTATATTCCTTCCTCCTTATACCATAGACTCTATTTACAATCCATCCTCCACCTTCAGTATTACATATTTAAACAAAGTTTCAAAATCATTTCATTATTTGTACAATTGTTGTTATATAACAATTGTTCAATTAATATTTATCTCTTTTAAATCTTTGTTTAAGTATGTTTATTAGAATAATTATTATAACTTGATATTTTCCAATTAAATATTATTGTAACATGTCTTACAATAATATAGAACCGAAATTTTTTTTATTATAATTATTCTAAATTTAAAATTTAATACTTTATTGAATTCTATGTTTTTTAATATTATTATTATTTAAAATTTTATAATTATTTCTTATATTTGAATATTAATTATTATTATTTTTTTTATAACATCTAGTATCTTTAATTTTTATACTTGAAATTAATATATTTTCTTTTTTTTAAATATTAGTTTTATTCAAAGTATATATTTTACAATAAATTTCAATATCATTATGATAATTATAATATTATTAATTAATATATTTCATAAATAAAACGATAAAATTAAATAATATAATTTTTCCTTATTTATTAATTATTTTAATTTTATTTTTAATATATCTTAATTTTATTTTTAAGTCTTTTGGATGTATAAAATATATATCTCTATTTTTTTTTAATATCCTTGACTTTTTTGCTAGTATTAAAAAAGATATATTAAAATAATTTTTACAAAATTAATAGAATGTATTTTCATGTTTGTTTTTTTTAAATTATCGATTATTTATTTATTAATAAATAATTTTTAATATTATTTATTAATTAAAAAAATGAATATAATATAATACATAATGATATGAATTTTATTAATTTTTTTTGTTTTATAAAATAAATTTTTATTTATCCTTTAAACATTTTATTATATTTAAATTCAATTATAAATGTTTAAGTTATAATAGGATTTTATTTGATTTATTTAACGTTTAATGCCTGTATTATAATTACAATAATATTAATACAATTAATTACTAATTCATGTACGTTATAAATAAAATTATAAAGTGAGTATTTTATTAAATCTTATTTATTTTTTTTTAAATATATTTTAACGCAATTAAGTCTTTTTGATGTATGAAATATATTTTAAATTACTGTTTTAATATATTTAATTAATTTTTGGTTTTTATAAAAGATATATTTATTATTTTTATTAATTTATTACTTAAATATATTTTATATTATATTTTATGATATAAAAAAAATTATATTAGCAATACGTAATAAATATTTATAATATATTGTATTATGAGTTGTGATATAATATTCCATTATTGGATCATGTATTTCTAACTTATATTGAATGATTTTATTTGTCATATATTTATAATAATATGTTACATTGTTCCAATTTTCAAAATAAAGTTTTTCATTTTCAATACCGATATAGTTATTAATTGCATCATTTAATATAGATAAATCTGTATTTTCATTCAAATTTTCCATATATTCTTCGTACTGCTCTTGAAACCGTTCAAATTCGTTTATTTGGTTATTGAAATCATCTAATTCTTCTTGATGTTGTAAGTTTTCTACAACAATGTATCATTTGAAACTGGATCCCATTCCATTTTATAATTCGATTATTATTAGTATTACTAAATTATATTTTAAATAACTTTGTTATTATTTTTTTTTATAAAATATTTAAAGTTTGTTTTTATTTTCTTTTTTATTATTGTAAATTAATTTTTTTATATAGAAAATTTAAAGTATGTTTTTATTTTTTGTTTTATTATGTTATATCTGAAAAAAACAAAGGTTTTATTAGTATGTAAGAAATATAAATATATTTTTAATATTAAAAAAATTAAAGTTTTTTTTTATTATTTTTCTAGTACTTCTTTCCATACTATATTGGTTAATTCATTTATATTTTCTAATTCATTTTGAATATGTATTTTAGAAGCATTTTTACTTCTAGAAAGAGCAACATACAATTGTCCATGTGAAAATAAAGGTTTTTTTATGAATATTCCTACGTTTTCAAAACTTTGACCTTGTGATTTATTTATAGTTATAACAAAAGCTAATACAATAGGGAATTGTTTTCTATATAAAATAAATGGTAAAGATGATGATCCATTTGTGCTTAATGTTATACGCGGTATAAAAACTTTATTTCCTTTATTTTTGCCCGTAATTACTTCAGCTTCTATATTGTATTTAAATAATCTCGTTATCTTTAATCGTGTTCCATTGCATAATCCATCTTTTATACTTAAATTTCTAATTAGCATTATTATGGCATTTATTTTTAAATTAAGTTCATGTGGAGGTAATCCTTCTCTTATATTATTTAACATTTCTATTGGATAATTTAAATGAATATTATCATCTGTTTGATCAACACCCTTATATGTTGCATAATCAATACTATAATATGTCATTGTTTCATTATTAATTAAATTCAGTATTTTATTATTTAAAATATTCACATCTTCATTATGTGTACTTAAAATAACATTTTTCGAAAAACTATAATTATTGTTAATGTTTTGATAAATTTTATTGCAAACATTATTAGTTTTCCATTTTTCTGGTATAATAAATGTATCAACTTTTCCTTCTCCGATATCTAATAAAAATGATGAAAAATTTTCATCATTAGATCTTATATTTTTTTTAAATTTAAAAATATGAAACATGGGCCATAGGGTTGAATATTTTATAGTTTGTTCTATAATTGTATTTTTATTTCCATTTTTTAATACAGGTAAAATTTGACGGAAATCTCCACCTAAAATAATAATTTTTCCTCCAAAAATTTCATTATTATTACAGACATCTTTTAATGTTTTGTCAACTATTTCTAAAGCTTTTTTAGGAATCATTGATGCTTCGTCCCATATAATTACATTTGCTTCTCTTAATTTTTTCTTATCTGAATCAAATTTTAAAAATGCACTTTCAATATTGTTTAAGTCTAATGGTAATCTAAAAGTTCGGTGACTGGTTAAACCTTTTGGTAGTAAAATTGAAGCAATACCTGTCCAAGCCATTAATAAGAATTTTTTTTTATTGTTATAAAATAATATATTAATGTTTTATATAAAAATGTTTTTCCAGAACCTCCTGGTCCATCTATGAAAAAAATTTTATGATTATTATTTATTATTTGTTCAAAAATATGTTTTTGATCGTCATTCAATTGTTTATACATTTTATCAAATTTTTTTTTGCTAAAAATTATAATTTCGTCATTAATTTCTTCGTTTTCCTCGTTATAGTTTTCATTTGGTTCAGGTAAACCAAAATTTTCACATGACATTTGTTCTGAATTTAATATTTGATTAATATGGGATAAAGCTTTATTTTCTTTATTTTCTTTAAAATCTTCAATAAAAAATTTTTATATTTTTCCCAAATAATGTTACCTTGAATATTTTCACATAATAAAAAACATGCAAAAAATTTACGTAATTGTACTGGTAACATAACTTGGCATGCTTCTTCAAAAATATAATAAATTTGTTTTTCGTGTTCTATTAAATTCATTGCAAGAGCAGTTTCTTTATAAGTATTATAAGTTACATTTTCATAAGTTCGTAAATCGTTAAAAGATGTTGGACCTTTTACCCTGTTAAATATTAATTTCAAAAAAAAAACGTTCACTATCTTTTGGTGATACTACATTTAATCTACCAATTGCTATATTTTTTCTAAGTTGTGATCTTTTAATCCAAGATTTAGTCTTAGAATTAAAAATATAATATTGTGGAATATTAACATATTTAATTTTTTTAGCAAAATCATCTTTTTTATTTAATTTAAACCATGCAGTCAATGTTGTTTCGCATTTGTTTAATGCTGAATGTATATTATTTTCATCAAAAATTATTTTTTGTTGATTTTCTGTATGGATATTTAATCTTATTACTGTATGACTTCTACCGCATAGAGGAAATGCTTGTAATCTCCATGCAGCCTCCATTGGACTTAAATATCTTCCATCTATGTATTGAGTTATTTTATCATAAACATCATCATTATTATTTTCTTCATTTTTATCTTGTTTTATTTTACAGTAAGCTTTATCTACACCTTTACAAATATAATCATAAATATATTTTATACTTTATATTGACATACAAAGTTCAGTATTGATATGAGCATTATATTTTGCTAACAAAAAACTGTTGTAAGGAACTACCATAGAATTATCAACTTGTATAATTTTTTTATTATGTTTTAAATTATATGTATGATTATCTAAAATATTATTTCTTCTTTTGTATTGTGGATATTTGTTTTCTTCAACTATTGTACTTTCATTAAATGATTTTGGAAATTTTTTTTTACATTTACTTTTATTTTTTTCGTAACAAGGTGATTTATCTGTATGTGGTCCATGTAACATGTGTTTAATTACTAATTTTTGTAAATATTTATTTTCTGATGAAGGTATTTCTGCTGAAATATATTTATCAATATTTTCTGGAGTTAATATTTTATGATTATGATGTAATGTTATAATAATATGCGCGTGAGGTAACCCTCTTTTTTGAAATTCAATCGAAAATACATAAGCTATGACAGGACCAAAAATTTCGTTTTTATAATATCATTCAATAACATTTTAAATTTTATATAAAATAATCTTACTGTGATATTTGGTATGTCATTGGGAGTTGTTGCTTCTGGAAAATTTTTTAAATTTCTTTTAATTCTTTCCATTTAGGATTACACGTCATTGTTATAAATAAGTCTGGCTTTCCTACTGTTCTCATTATTGCCATGGCATCTTGATAATATTGCTGCATATATCTTGGACTACCAATATATGATGAGGGTAAAATAAAAGATTTCCAATTCTTTCTTTGTTTTCAAAATTTGTTGAAACATTTGAAGCACTGTTCATTACATGATCTAATAAACCTTGATAACATTCTATACGTAATTGTTTTTGATTATTTCTAAAAAATTCATTCTATTACTTTCAACCATCACATATGCATGTATAATGTATTGTTGTGTTAATCTTCCACAATATAAAATAGGGTTGAAATTTTTTAAATTTGGTCTCCAATAGATTCTATATAAATAATATTGTAGTATTGTAAGACAATCATTATTTTCAATATTTTCATTTTTTTTATATCCTATACTCCAACCTAAATCTCCTGCTGGAAACATTAAAGGAAAAACCATTGGATCCACGTGATGAGATAATTTATTTAAATAAGTATGAGTAATTTCATCTTCAGAAGATAATTTCAGATATACACAAAGATCATAATTATCTGAAATTCCTGAATTAGATACTATGATAGCACCACATTCAGAAGTTAGTGGCTTATTATAACGATGTTGTTGTTTATCATTTTTTCGCATAAAATACAATTTATAATTTAGAATATTTTGTATGTTTGATAATTGATGTAAGCTTTTGTAATTTTTAGCCATGGGATTATCATTCATTATTTCTGTTAAAATTAACATATGTTCCTTTGTTAATTTTTCATTAGTTTTTAATCGTTTTTCAATTGCTACTGTATTATCGTGAATGTATAACTGTCCACATGTAGGTTTAATGTCGTTAGTAGAAATTAACGTATTAGGTGCTGTATGACAAATTTGTCCTTGAATTTTTAAATTATATATAGCTTTTCCTTGGTTTTGAATGACATTTGCATTAAAAGTTGCAAAACTAAATAAATTATTATAATATCTAATTAAATTTCTAAAAACACTATCATGTAATAATAAATATTTCAATTTTTCATCATATTTAGTTAATGGCGATAAAATAACTTTTCGTTGTTGACAACAATTGAACTTTTTTATTTCTTCTTTCCAAAATAAAGCACTACAATATTTACATTCGTAACTCATTATACCTAAATAATTTTTAAAATTTTTATTTATATTATTTTTATTGTTTATATTATTTTTAAATTTAATTTTTAATTGATTTTTTTTTTGTCAATTTTTCATTTTTATTCATTTTATTATAAAGCTTATTTTCATTTTTATTTTTTTTTGTTTCTGTCTTTATTTTTTTGATTATATTTGTTTCATTAAATTCTTCATTTTTTAATTTTCTTTTAAGATTATAATTATTATTATTATTTTCATAATTTAAAATATCATAATGACCTGCATCATATGATCCAGTAAAATTAACGATAATTGAAAATGATCAGAAAAGTTCCCAAACATTAGTATTTTATTTTTAATATATACTTTAACATATACATTATAAAATTCTACAAAACTTTGAATTTCTATTTCTGTTCCAAAAGTACCATTATTTGACATATACTCAAAATAATTATCACTATTTATTATATTCATATAATATTTATTTCCTATTATATGTTGTTTATATTTATTCCAATTATTAACAACATTTCTAATTATATGTTTTCTTATAATCATATGTTGATTTTCATTTTTATATAAAAAATACGAAAAACATCTAAATAAACAATTACCGTCACCAATAACTTTAATTTTTTTATTCATATTCAATTTTTCATTTTTATTCATTTTATTATAAAGCTTATTTTCATTTTTATTTTTTTTTGTTCCTGTCTTTATTTTTTTGATTATATTTGTTTCATTAAATTCTTCATTTTTTAATTTTCTTTTAAGATTATAATTATTATTATTATTTTTATAATTTAAAATATCATAATGACCTGCATCATATGATCCAGTAAAAATTAACGATAATTGAAAATGATCAGAAAAGTTCCCAAACATTAGTATTTTATTTTTAATACATACTTTAACATATACATTATAAAATTCTACAAAACTTTGAATTTCTATTTCTGTTCCAAAAGTACCATTATTTGACATATACTCAAAATAATTATCACTATTTATTATATTCATATAATATTTATTTTCTATTATATGTTGTTTATATTTATTCCAATTATTAACAACATTTCTAATTATATGTTTTCTTATAATCATATGTTGATTTTCATTTTTATATAAAAAATACGAAAAACATCTAAATAAACAATTACCGTCACCAATAACTTTAATTATTTTATTCATATTTTCTTTTATTCAATATACAAATTAATATTTATATATATTATATTAATTTATTATATTAATTATATCAAATTATATTATAAAATATATATATTTTAATTACCTTAAATATATTTATTCTTTATTTTATTTTTAAACTTCAATTATTTATCTGAAATATAAAATATTTTTATTATTTTTATATATATTTCACGTGATCCTTTTATGTTACAATTAGAATAATTGAAAAATTTAATATTTTTCAATTAAAAAAATTATAAATAAAAATTATTATTTTGTATCTATTTATAAGTTTTGAAACTTTTTAAATTAGAAAATAAGCGGATATCGAGCGTAGATTTCGTTCCTCGAGATTTTACCACTGAGTTAATGTTGCATTGCTATTGGTATTTAAAATCGTAAGATAATGGAGGAAAAATGGCGTCGACGAAAGCTGAACTTTAGTAATAAAATTCGACTTTCGTCTGCGTGATCCCATTTATTATTATCTGTTTATTTGAAATCCAAATTTACACATTTGAACTAACATACATAATGACTTTTATCAATATACGAAGTATTTTTATGAAATAATAACACTACGATGAAAATTAACCATGTCATAGTCTACTTTAAGTCGGAAAATATTTGCTCGACCTCAAATGATTTTATTTTTATTTTCTATTTATATGTAATTTATTATAATGTGATGTCCTATATAGGTTAAGGTGTGATTTATTGTCTGATTGGTTAGTGATTGACTACATTATTTGTTTTGATTTTGTATTTTTATAAAATCTTTTAAATATTATTACTGATAAATATCCTGTGACTGACTCTTAATTTATAGGATTACGTGACTTTTACTTTTTTATTTTGTATCTGTGATATCACTTTTTTTATAGTGACTTACTTATTCATTATTGATCTATTACATTATGTATTTATAATGTAATAATTGTAAATAATTGTAAATAACAGTTATTTATGTCTCAATTCCCACTTTTTTTACACTTTTTTACAGCTATTTATAGTTGTTTATATTTATTTACATTTATTTACAGTTATTAACAGTTATTTACAATTATATCTAAAAATTTTTTCCATATGGGAGTCAACGGAAACATATTTTATGATTATTTTTTTCTTTGATTTTAAAATAACATGATATTACTGGATAATTTTATTAGTCTGTTCATTTTTATTTGTTAATTTTTAAATATAGGAAAAAAATTATCATAAAATATATTTCTGTCATATGTACTTATTGTCCCTTTACATCATATACTTTGTGATGTTCTTTACATAGGGAGATACTTTGTGTTGTTCTTCACATATTAAAATGAAAAGTTGTGAAAATATTTGTCAAACTTAAATTTTAGCATAGAATAAGGTTCAGGATTAGTAACCGGGACTTATACTCTATCTTAAAAATAAGGTTAATTTAAAAATGTTTTATTTACTTACAATTAACTCCGCGTTATTGTCTTTAAATTAAATATAATTCTAAATATTTTTAATTTATATATTTTAATAAGTTTAAGATTTTAAAACTATATTTAAATTTTAAATTATATTTTTGTTAAAACTTTAAATTTTTTTAAAAAATAAAAATATAAGCTGTAACATCAACATAAAATAAAACAAAAAATAATTATTTTAGTTGTTATAGGCTCGAATATATAGTTCATATTTATTACTCAAACATTCTATCTATCTTTTTTACCTTAAGAAAAATAAAGACATATTAAGGTTTGAGTGTTGAATGTCGACTATAAATTTAAGTCATAATATAATTATGTTATATTATAACAACTAAAAGTTTTTACGAGTCAGAAGCACATTTTAACCTAAAGTTTGAAAAAATTTTAAAATTCGTGCTTACAATTGTTTAATATTCAAAAGCAGCAGTGTTACCACTTGCCACTTGGCGATGGGTACCACTTTTATTGTTTAATTTTTCTTTAAAAACAACAAAAAAAAACCCAACGCGCCATTGACAATACCTCGTTAAACTGATAAAAAAATAAAAACTTCTACTTAAAACTTTCACAAGATAAACTCAAGACAACAAGAAAACAAATTTAAGCTAACCTGAAAGAAGATGT
This sequence comes from Anastatus disparis, assembly GCA_017163975.1. Lineage (NCBI taxonomy): Eukaryota > Metazoa > Arthropoda > Insecta > Hymenoptera > Eupelmidae > Anastatus > Anastatus disparis. Next base: position 4,547,093 of record JAFFSR010000286.1, on the reverse strand, counting down.
AGAAAATTTTTTAATAAGTTTTTCTGACCAAGACAATCAAGACAAAGTAAAATGTGCTTTACTTTTAGGCAAATACAGCTTGGACCCAAAAAAAAGTAAGCTTAAATGTTGAAAGTAGAAGTTTTTTATTTTTTTTTGTCTCAGTATGGGTGGTGTGGAAAGTTGTCTAACGAACGTAGTTATTATTTGATAGTTAAAAAATAATTATATCAATAATCTATAATATTATTAACTATGTATTAAATATATATTCCATCATATAGCCTTAAGCAAGTATTTCATTTTCAGGGATATGAGGGGTAGCAAGAGGGGTGACTTGTTTAGTGAGGGGGTGATTTGTGGACTGAGGGGTGAACTTGGGCAGGAGAGGGGTGACTGGGGTTGAGGGGGAATCTTTTATTTTTTTAAAAAAAAGACATTTCTAGAGACATTTTTACGTTATTTTGAGGGGGAACTTTTAATTTTTTTGGAGGGGGAAAAAAAAGAGGGGTAGAAGAAGGGGTAGGAGGAGGGGTAGTAAATGGAAGGGTGATAGTAGTGGTGTAAAGAACGAGTAACAAATATAAATCGATAAGATAAGGTAAATTTAGCTAAATTATCTGAGGGGGGGGGTGAGTGACGTACGAGGGGTAGCAAAAGGGGTGACTTGGGTAGCAGAGGGGTGACTTGGGTAGTAAAGGGGTGTCTTTTTTTTTTCTCAAAAAAGATCATTTCTAGACAGATTTTTACATTATTTTGAGGGGTGGATTGTGATGTTTTAAGCATAAAAAAGAGGGGGAGGAAAAATGAGGGGTAACTGAGGTTTTTTTTTTTTTTTACCTATATAATATAGGGAGATATATATATATATATATATATATATATATATATGTATATTTTAAAAAACAAAATTTAACTTTAGTATTTAAAACATCACAATTATTTATTCAGCAATATTTTTAATTACTACGTGTAAAAAATAACTTATTTCAAAAAAGTTTTTATTGGAAAAAAACGAGCATAGTAATATACTCGTGAAAAATTAGTTTTGATAATAATACAAAAATAGAAAATATGTGAAGTATAAGTAAAAAAAGAAATAAATCATATTACAACAAAAAAACATTTTTTTTTAAAAGTGGTCTTGACCGAGAGTTGAACCCACGCACCCAAAAGGAAAGGCGCGAACGCTAGCCACTAAACCAACGCTGCAACTAGTTATGTTCGGCGTGAAATGATACATGCTTATCGGCCCCTCCTTATTTAAAATAATTTAATTTTAAGATTAAAATTAATTATTAATAACTTTAACGGTTTAGATAACTTATAAGTAATTTTATATATATTAGTTTTTATATAAAAAAAGTTATTTTACAATTATAATGTAAATTTTAATGTTATTTAATACAGATTAAAAATTTTACGAGTTATATTATTATTTTAATATTTATCCTTTTTTTTAAATACAAGAACTTTATATTTATTAATTTTTCTGAAAAAAATATTTACTGTTATAATTTTAATGTATTTTTTTATAAAATACTATTTTTTAGTAGTAATATATAAATAAAAATACATATTAAAAATTATTTTTATTTCAATAAAATATATTTTATAATTGAAATAATTTAATTTAATTAAAATTGAAAAAAAAATAATTTCTATTCATGGATATCTATCTACTCCTTTTCAAAGCTCGCGCTGCACAGTCGCCCAATGAGCGCAGAGCTCCCACTGCGCACGCGCGAGTTTCTCGTCACATCTAGCCACACTGATAGCAACTAGAAGTATCTATGGATATCTATGTATGTATTTGATATTGGATTTTCTGATTCTTTGGAATTCAATATATTATTATACCAAACGAATGCTTGTTATTTGCGTGTAAAACAAATAATTCGTTTTTTTAATAAATATGTAGAAAGCACAGTTGGTTTAAGAAGAACGCTACGCATATAGTTCATGACAATGACTGGAATTCTGAATCTTAAGAGACAAGGATAGAATGAGTTTTTATCATGACATAGACAAAGACATAATAAGGTTTGAGATTGAGTATAAGGATCAACTTTCAATTCGGGCCCAAAAGAAAGTAATGTTATTCAGTAAATAATTGACTTAATTTTTTACTTAAAATTCATACGTATGGCTAAAGAGACAATAGTTACGGTTCACTATGGCGTCACTGTTCACTCTTCTGAAAACTCCTCAACTTCATGAATAATATTATTGAAAAAATTGTAGTTGCTGGTAACATTGGACAGAGAGAGATATAGAAGAAAAATTTTACTTGATTCTGGAATCAAATAACATTTTCTTGACACAGTTGATTAGAAGCAAAACAAGAATTACTTAACAATGGCTATGTAAAGTGTACCGAGTATATTCATAAAATGGAAAGTGATCAACTGCCTTGTCAACCTGGTTGTTTCGAAGAAGAAAGTATTAGAATTATAATTTTTAAGAAATTTTCAGTTATTTGTAACCATGCTGGTGAAGTCTGTTTGAAAGAACTTCAGTGAGAGTTTGGAAGATCTTTGTTTACATTATGATATAACAGTTAAAAATTTTGTTGGTGATATTGTTCAAATTCTTTATGGTGTAGATTCTATGGACCCAACATACATGACCCAAGACTGTCTTGTTGATTATAAAAGAGTTCTTGATGATATTAAATCAATATCAGCGTACAAAATTGAAAATCCATTTGATGGCCCTCGTGTTAAAAATGTAACCTCTAAACTTTTGTTGTCAGAGGAATATTCTTGTATAAGTGAAGAATTTAAGCAAGAATAGGCTCAATTTTTAAAAACAGTTGCAATTATAATTGCTAGGATTAGACAGCATATTCAATCAGATGCCCCAGTTTACAGGTATATACGTTTAACTGTGTCACAACTTGTCAAATTTATTTATACAAGTAAGGATAAATGTATGAAAGCAAATAATGATCAAGGCACTGCAGTTGATGCTTTAGCTGCACAAAGTATTGAAGAACCTTGTACTTGAATAACCTTGAAAACTTTTCATTTCGCTCGTGTAGCATCTGTGAACATAACAGAAGGTGTACCTCGTATTAATAAAATTATTAATGCTAATCTAAAAATCAGTACTCGAATTGTAACACCTCATTTAGAAGATGATACAGATCCTGAATTTAGATGTACTGGAAGCCACTATTATTTTCTTTAACAGTGTGTGTTCCAAAATTATATCATCATTTTCCATTTAACAGATTCTTTTTATAGAAAGTTAAGCCGAGTAAGATAATGAATATTAAATTATTCTTTTTTATTGATGAAACAACTCTCTAAAATAAGTAAATTTTCATTAAAAAAAAAGTTCTTTAAGCTTACAATAACTCAAAGTCTTATTTGCCTTACGAAAGTAATTGTAATTATTATAATAACGAGTAATGTTTAATTAATAATTAAACTCCTAATTGATGAATAACATCCTACTATGATATTTTTAAACTTATTTTAATAGTTTTTAGGTATTAAAATCAGATACTTATGTTTAATATACGACAGGCTATTTTCGATAAAAAAAATAAATAATACATGAAAATTTATATTTTAAACTGCCATAACTCCTAATTGGTGGCTCTGACTTACACAATCAAAAATTTCCCACACAGCATGAAAGATATCATTGGAATATTCCGAAATATTTCAATGAAATATTTCATTGAAATATGTATGGAAGCTTTATGGAAGAAAACAGAAATATTCCTGAAATATTGCAAAGGAAACTTTCTACGAAGGACCCCTGGAAGCCTCCGTAAACCTTCTGAGAAAGATTCCGTTGGGAGAGTGATGAATTATTGCACCGAAAGATTTCATGGAAGCTTTATAAAAGACTTCGTTTTCCTTTCGGGGAAATGTTGGGAATTTTCACCGGAATATTCCAACTTAAGTCTCCTGGAAGATTCCGTAAACCTTCCACGGAAGATTCCGTTGAAAGATTGATGAATCATTGCACCGATAGATTTCATAGAAACTTGAATGGAAGACTCCGTTCACCTTTTAGCGGAATATTGGAAATTGTCATAGAAACATTTCAGTGGAAGGCTCCTGGAAGATTCCGTGAACCTTCCACGGAAGATTCCGTTGGAAGATTGATGAATCATTGCACCAAAAGATTTCATGGAAACTTAAATGGAAGACTCCGTTTACCTTTCAGCGAAATATTGGAAATTGTCATTAAAACATTTCAGTGGAAGGCTTCTAAAAGCTTCTGTAAACCTTCCAAGGAAGATTCCGTTGGAAGATTGATTAATCATTGCACCGAAAGATTTCATGGAAGCTTGAATGGAAGACTTCGTTCACCTTTCAGCGAAATATTGGAAATTGTCATTGAAACATTCCAGTGGAAGGCTCCTGAAAGCTTCCGTAAACCTTCCAAGGAAGATTCCGGTGGAAGATTAATGAATCATTGCACCGAAAGATTTCATGGAAGCTTGAAAGGAAGACTCTGTTCACCTTTTAGCGAAATATTGGAAATTGTCATTGAATCATTTCAGTGGAAGGCTCCTGGAAGATTCCGTAAACCTTCCAAGGAAGATTCCATCGGAAGATTGATGAATCATTGCACCGAAGGATTTTATGGAAACTTGAATGGGAGACTTCCTTTACCTTCTAGCAAAATATTGAAAATTGTCATTAGAACATTTCAGTGGAAGGCTTCTAAAAGCTTCTGTGAACCTTCCAAGGAAGATTCCGTTGGAAGATTGACTAATCATTGCACCGAAAGATTTCATGGAAGCTTGAATGGAAGACTCCGTTTACCTTTCAGCGAAATTTTGGAAATTGTCATTGGAACATTCCAGTGGAAGGCTCCTGAAAGCTTCCGTAAACCTTCCAAGGAAGATTCCGGTGGAAGATTAATGAATCATTGCACCGAAAGATTTCATGGAAGCTTGAAAGGAAGACTCTGTTCACCTTTCAGCGAAATATTGGAAATTGTCATTGAATCATTTCAGTGGAAGGCTCCTGGAAGATTCCGTAAACCTTCCAAGGAAGATTCCATCGGAAGATTGATGAATCATTGCACCGAAGGATTTTATGGAAACTTGAATGGGAGACTTCCTTTACCTTCTAGCAAAATATTGAAAATTGTCATTAGAACATTTCAGTGGAAGGCTTCTAAAAGCTTCTGTGAACCTTCCAAGGAAGATTCCGTTGGAAGATTGACTAATCATTGCACCGAAAGATTTCATGGAAGCTTGAATGGAAGACTCCGTTTACCTTTCAGCGAAATTTTGGAAATTGTCATTGGAACATTCCAGTGGAAGGCTCCTGAAAGCTTCCGTAAACCTTCCAAGGAAGATTCCGGTGGAAGATTAATGAATCATTGCACCGAAAGATTTCATGGAAGCTTGAAAGGAAGACTCTGTTCACCTTTCAGCGAAATATTGGAAATTGTCATTGAATCATTTCAGTGGAAGGCTCCTGGAAGATTCCGTAAACCTTCCAAGGAAGATTCCGTTGAAAGATTGATCAATCATTGCACCGAAAGATTTCATGGAAGCTTGACTGGAAAACTCCGTTTACCTTTCAGCGAAATATTGAAGATTTTTACTGAAATATTCCGGTTCGAGTATCCTGGAAGCTTCCGTAAACCTTGCAAGGAAGATTCTGTTGGAAGATTGATGAATTATTGTAGGAAAAGACCTCAGGAAGCTCTAAGGAAGACTGCATTTACCTTGCAGCTAAATGTTGGCAATGTTTGACTGAAACATTCGGGCCGAAGGCTTCAGGAAGCTTTCGTAAACATTTCATGGAAGATCCCATTAGTAGACTAATGAATTAGGAATTATTATTTTGAATGAATGTAAAACAGATACTATACCAGCACTCATAGATATGGCTTATCCTCTTTTGTAAGTTAATAAAAAACAATGTTAATGACGCTATAGCTACACCAAAAAGACATTTTTATAAAAATGAGATAATTGTTATAAAAATGAGGTAATTTTTTTAACGAAAATGACTTTATTGCAATAACAAAAAACAAGTCCTTTTCCATTTAAATTCTTTATCATATTTAATGATAATATTTTCCCAATACATTACTTGACACACCAAAAGGCGTTTTAAATAACATCATTTAGTATATTAGGGATTAGGACAAAAAATGACGTCGTTTAGTATGTTAAATGTTAACGAAAAATGACGTCATTTTTTAATAACAATAACGTCCTCTTTTATATAACTTCCCACATAGCATGAAATATTTCTAAAATTTCTTTGAAATATTTCATTGAAAGATTCGGAATAAAACAGAAAAAATGATATGAAATGTTTCTAAAATATTGATATGTCCGCCTATAAGATTAGTTCGAAATATTTCATGTAATGTTCCTGTAACATTCTTCCATGATTTTGTGAAATATTAATTTGTAATATTGTTGAAAGATTGCAGCAACATTTGACCAAAAGATTCATGGAAGAATATGAATCTTTCAAGAAATGTTTCTGAAATATTTTTAAAATCTTGTTTTAAATATATCTAAAATAATGTTGGTGAAAGATTCTATCAGATATTATTTTTGATTTTGTAAGAGTTGCATCTCAAACCATATTAGATACCTATATATTCATTTGTTATTCAGAATTTAAGCGCTTATTTATTTGTATCAAGAATTTTCGGTCTAATATACTAAACGAGAGAACGTCCCACCACTTGCGAGAGTTTGTCAACCGCATTATGATCACATGAAAATATAATCGAGTAGCCACCTGCTGCAAAGATAGAAGAATTGCTACGCACGCAAGATAACTACAAATATTTAGACAATATTTCTCTAATATTCTACTGTTATATTCGTAAATTTTTGGGAATACTTTATGAAATATTTCCGGAATATTACAGAAATATTTCATGAAATATTTCTTGAAAAATTTGCGCAGTATTGATTTAAAATATTTTAAGAAATGGTGCAGTAATATTTCTTCAATATTTCAGTGTTATGTTCAAACATTTTTTCAAATACTTCATGAAATATTTTTCAAATATAACAGGAATAATAAATATTTCATGACATGTTTCTTGAAAGATTTGAGAAATATTAATTTGAAACATTTCAAGAAATAATGTAACAACCTACTTAAATATTTCAGTGTCGGATTCAAAAATTTTTTTGAAATAAAACATGAAATGTTCCAACAATATTACAGAAATATTTCAATGAATAATTTAATATTCATAAACTGAAATATTTGAAAGAAATATTAGTTCATCACTTATTTAATATTTCACTGAAATATTTCATTAATAATTTACGGAGGCTTTCAGTTACCTTTACTGAAATATTCCATGAAAAGTTTACGGAAGCTTCCGGTAAACTTCCTGGAAGCTTCTAATGTTTTTTTTTGCAGTGAATTAAATCTTCCACGTTTTCTTATAGAAAGCTTCCTGTGATATTCCACTAAAATTTTCACAGGAAAACTTACCGAAGCTTCCTAGAAGCTTTCACTGAAATATTTCAGGAATGATGCACGGAAACTTCGAGTAAGCTTCCACTGAAATATTCCATGAAAGATTTACGGAGGGTTCCAGTAAGTTTTCACTGAAACGTTTCATGAATAATTTACGGATGCTGTCGGTAAGCTTCTATTGAAATATTTCATGTATAATTTACGGAAGCTTCCAGTAAGCTTCCACTGAAATATTCCATGAAGGACTTACGGAGGCTTCCAGTGAGCTTTCACTGAAATATTCTATGAAAGATTTACGGGAGACTCCTGATCGAAGACATATCCATCTTCCGGGAAGTTTCCACTGGAAACTTCCTGAAAGCTTCCAACCTTTCTCCCACATTTTCCCGGAAGCTTCCAGGAAGCTTCCAGGAAGCTTACATGCTGTGTGGGTTATTTTGAAGTTTATGAAAAATAAAAGGAAATAAGCCCTCAAAAGCCAATTTCTTGAGTGGCAAACAATAAATAATTTCAATTTTCATGTTATACATATAAGAACCAATTAGTAAACTGTAAAATACAGGTCTGTAAAAAATAATGCTCACTCTTTTCATTTACAACAAGAAGTGTTCATCAGGATTTTCAGAAAAAAATGATGAAATTGGGACTTTTCCAAAAATTTTGATAAATTTTCAAATTTCAAGGTCCTGTAGCTCTTGATCCTTTTAATCTAGATCCTTGAAAATTTTTTTGTATATTTTGCGTAACAAAAAGAATAATTCCTCAGAGTTTCAGCAATTTTTATTTTTTTGTACTCTCAGTTGGTGTTAAATGTCCCATTTATATATAAATGTGTGTATGTGTGTATATCTGTATACACATATACATGGGATATGTAATGTTAATTCACACTTGCGCGCACACACACAGGTTTATATATACGGGACGTTTCATGTCAATTAACATGCATGACACACGTTCTTGAGTTTATATATATTTTTCTTTATATATATGGGACCGTTCCTGCGAAGGCGCATTTATGTCAATTGACATGCGCACACACGCACACACACATAGGTATATAGATATATAGGACGTTTTATGTCAATTTTCTTTATGTATATTAATATATCTTTGGGACAGTTTATATTATCTCGCATACATACACGCACTTACGCCCAGGTTTAGATATATGTCTTGTCAACTCCCACGCACGCACACGCATGAGCTTATATACATATGGAATGTTTAATGTCAACTCGCTCGAATATACAGAGGTTTATATGTATATATGGAACATTTCATATCAAGTTACCAATGTACTCAGTTATATATATATATATATATATATATATATATATATATCGCCCATTCTCTGCCAAATCAAAGGACGAAAATTATTTTTTCGCTTAAAGTTGGTATAATGGTTCTTTTCCATATTATGGACTACTTAGATTTATATAGATCTCTTTAGTATATATTTTCAGAGCTGCAAACCTTCAAAGTTGGGCTAAAACCATATTTTTGACATTTTTGACTAATTTTAGGCTTAAATTACTCAGTTGGGTTGCGTTTTAAGAATATATTATTAGGAAACTTTTTTGTTCAGAATATTCTAAATTTTGAAAAAAAAAGTAATTCATAAGTGCTAATTTAGCCATCCGCTAAGCTAAAGTCATTTGAAACATTGAAATACCACTTTTCAAGGTTTCGAACCATGATCCAATGTCCAAAAACTCATCAAAGCACTTAATATATGTATAAATATAGCCTAAAAATTTCAGACTGGACATCCTTGGCGAACCCTTGAAAAAAATAAAAATTTAACTAAAAAGAATAAAAAATGTGATTTTTAGATGAATTTTGTAAGTTTTAAACTTGAAATTATTTTAAAATAATTTGCAAAATAATACTATGCAAGTTGTATGGAAATTAGTTCATTCAATTTTTTTATATAGAATGAATCACTCAATTTTAGAATTATCAAATCTGTGTTACTGCGAAGTGGGATAAAAGTTAAAAATAAATAGACTTTATGTGTCTATTTATGAAATCATCGTATCAATGATAATTAAAAAAAAACATCTTATGATTGTTTAAGAAAGTGTATTTCCATGTTTTTAGTATACATTTATTGTAATTAACGTAAAAATAATTTTGAAGATTGTTATGGATAGATGTACAACCCCAAACAATATGGTATATCAACCCGGTCAAAAAAGGTTAGCTGTAAAATATAGTTAAAAAAGTAGTTAAATATGTAGCTGTATTGAGCTGTTTTTACAGCTATATCGATGTATTTTTTTAGCTCTTTTTTATAGTTTAAAATGTACTTAATTTTATAGTCGATATAATTTTATAATTATAATTTTGCTATCTACTCGGTTAAAAAAAGGTAGCTATAAAAAGTAGCTAAAAAAATAGCTAAGTATATAGCTGTATCGACCTATTTTTACAGCTATATCGATGTGTTTTTTAGCTATTTTTTTTAGTTACACGTTTACCTAAATTTACATTTAATAATTTGATTATGTGCCCGCTCGGAAAAAGGTAGCTATAAAAAATAGCTAAATACCCTAGCGAAAAAAATTTTAAATAATAATTAATAAAAAATGATAATAAATGATAAAAATGAATAAAAACTATTTGTAAGTAATAAAAAATGAAAAAAGGTAATAAAAATAGATAAAAGTGGATAAAAATGGATAGAATACAATAATAAGTAATAAAATCGAATAAAATGGAATAAAATTAGTATGAATTCGGACATTTTATTAGATTTTATCACTTTTTATCCGATTTTATCTATTATTATTACAAAATAATATTTTTTATCCATTTATATTAGTTTTTAATTTTTTTTATCAATTATTACTATTTTTTATCAGTTTTTATTTAAATATAAAATATATTATAAACAAAATTTTTAAAATAACATACAAATAAGAAAATATATAAATAAATTGTATTATGTTTTTGAAAATTTCTATATTTATTCGATCGTTGTAAATTAATCTGACCTATATCATATCTTACCTAATATAAACGTAACGTCGGAGAGGTTGCTAGTAAACACGCGCGCATTTTAGTAATGGTCAGATGGATCAGACTTATATACGAAGTGCACTAAACTCTCACCACTTGCGGGAGTTGGACACAAATTTTAACGTCAAGTGACAGGATTCTTGGGTTTTAAATATGCTGGAATCATTATTTGTCGGGATCGCATAGGCAAGGGATATTTCGACCAGAAGTTATAGGATTTTTCGAATGTATGACAAAAATTACTATGTGAACTAATAAAAATTTATAGGTGTTATTAGAATGATTAAAAGGTTCAAAATTTTACTATGGTAATATAGTAATTATTTTAAGATTGTTTTGTTATAGTTCAAAATGTCCTAGCATTTTTTGCTGCTTATCTTGTAAATAGTTTTAGAAACCTAATAAAATTTACTACAACGCTAGAAAAAAAGCACGTTTTCATGTGAGTGCGTTATAATGCTAACGGTAATTTTTAGAATTTTCTCTCAATATACTTATGTATTTTACCGGCAGGATGTAGAGATTGATACATTGAAATAAAATTTTTATTTTATATTAGTAAACGAACGAATATATACCTATAATTGTTTTAAAAAAATTTGCGAATGAATTAGAACAATACAATTTTTGAAAACCTACATTACCTATTTCACATGCTATTCATAAGACTTAAGGTTGTTTGAGCCACTCAGGAGCTCTCCACTTATTGAAGTAATATGCCCTTATTTCACATGTGTGTTCGTAAAGAGATAAGTTGAGTTCCTTGGACGCACTCACACATAGTACGTTATACATGTACACGTATACACAAACTCAAATTCGAGAGTTTAGAGGTTTGGCGACGTTGCATTATAATACTATCGTGTGTACAAAGCAACTGTACATAGGAAAAATGTCGTCTTAACAATACAGAAGCGCAAATGGAAGATTAGGCAAAAAAAATGTTGATGATAGAAAAAGGAAAAGTCATGAAGGTAGAGAAATGGCAAGAAATAAAAAAAGGCGAATCATAGAACAAAATTCAGAAAAAGTTGCAAGTGAAAATAGTGTTTTAGACGGCTGTTGTATAGTTAACCTCAAAAAATGAATGATGGAAAACCAAAGGTTACAAAGAACAAGAAAGTTTTAGATAAAATTATTAATTATATTAAACAACAGATTTAACAGTTCAAAGATTTAGTTTAGCATATATTTTATATTTCAAGTTTTATATTTTTTTAAAAAATATTAAAGTTAATTTACTTTTGCATTCTGGTTAAATAATTATAATTTATTATATTATTTATATTTTATTTAAATAAAATGTTATCAATATTAAAAGTTTAATAATAAAATCAGCTTGTTATTTTATTTATTTTACAACCCCTCATAATTAGTGTAGTTTTTCATAATCATTATTATTTAGTTTTTATTAATCATTGGACTCAGGAAGACTACATAGGTATATATAAAAAAACTAGTCTTGTAGGTTATATTCATTTAAACATTACGAGTTGTATTCTTTCTTGTTCTCCGTCTCACTGTCCTTTACTATCTCTCCATGCTGACTCAAAGCGCTGTTGCCACGCTTATAAGCTTACAATTTTCCTAAGCCTTTTTTACTTGAGAACTTCCAACTTCAAATTGAAATAATTAATTAACTACACGGTTGATGTATATCATATTTCATAATTACATCAATAATATACTTATTTACTTTGTATTAGTTTATTGAAACATTGTTAATTGTTTTTTTATTGCAATCAGTAAAAAGGTACTTATTTTTTTATCCTTTCCTATGCTTCAATGTTAAAATAGTAAACTTTAAAAGTATTTTTTTAAATTTCTAGACGGACAAAGCTTTTGAAATTTTAACAGTACAGTCGACGGTAATATATTCTATGATAATTCTTTTTTCAAAATTTGAAAATTAACCTATAAAAATTAGCGAACTAACGGAATCATCCAGTAAGATTCCGTTATTTTGAAATTGCAGAAAAAGAATTATCATAGAATATATTACCGTCGACTGTACATGTATTGTAATACAATAAAACTATGACAAAATTTTTGTAAGATTTTTAATTAATTGAACTTTAGCTTGAACTACCTTAAAACATTTTTAAAATTTATTATATAAATTGATAAAAACTGATAAAAAATAATAAAAATTAATTCAATGTGATAAATAATAATAATAACCGATAGAAATGGATAAAATGTCCGAATTTCTACACTTTTTATCCATTTTTATCTATTTTAATCTATTTTTTTTATTTTCATCACTTATTATCAACATTTATCCATTTTAATAACTTTTTATTCATAATTATCATGTTTTATCATTTTTTATTACAAATCTCTTTCGCCAGGGTATACAGCTGTATTCTCAGTATTTTATAGCAGTATTTTTAGCTGTATTTTCGATATTTTACATTTGTATTTTCAGCTGTATTTTTAGCTGTATTTTTAGCTGTATTTTACAGCTATATTTTTATAGCAGCATTTTTAGCTGTATTTTCGGAAATTCACATAAAGATTATCTTAGGGATAATAACTTGTTAGTTATTTTCCTGTAAAAGAAAGTTTCAAAAATGAGGTAAGCCTCATAAAAGTCAGCTCTTTGAAGAGCATCTACGATTCAGCAGGATCTTGGTCTTATATACCGGTGTCTTCGAAATTTGTCAATGGAATCGTAAAATTCAGAGAAACGCCACCTATCCTATTAAAAAAAAACACCTGTTATTGCACGTGAAAAAAACACGTGTAAAATAGACGTATTTTTTACACGTGTTTTTTACATGTAAAATTTGCGTGTTTTTTTCATGTGTATTTTTCAGGTGTATTTTTCACATATTTTTTTATAGCTTTTCGAAGAGCTTCTACTGTCCGGCCTCTTATATCTGCGTCTTCCAAATTTGTGTAAGAGATAACACAATTTTTACACGCATGATCTAGTTAATGTGAAAGTTTACACACATAAATGCATAAATCTACACATCTATGTGTTTAAAATTTATATTTGTACATTAACATATATATTGTGCTAGAAAAGCGCCACCTAGTGACTTAAAGTCAAACCAACGTAATCGATTATTAATAGCGATTTAATTCACTAGGTAGCGTTTTTCTAAGTTTTGTCATTCCTTACACAAATTTGGAAGACGCAGATATAAGAGACCAGATGGTAGAAGATCTTCAAAAAGCTATGAAAAAATATGTGAAAAATACACCTGAAAAATACACGTGAAAAAAACACGTGAAAAGTATGCGTGAAAAAACACGCAAATTTCACATGTAAAAAATACGTGTAAAAATTACGCGTATTTTACACGTGTTTTTTTCACGTGCAAAAAACACGTGTTTTTTTTTAAATAGGGTAGCGCTAATGATTAAAGATAAGAAAATGAATTTACCTATCTTTAATCATTAGTTGGTGCACCGTTGCAAGGTGGCGTTTCTTTAGATTTTACGATTCCATCGACAAATTTGAAGGACCCAGGTATATAAGATCAAGGTACTTTATGCTAAATCGTAGAAGTTCTTCGATCTTCGGAGAGCTAACATTATGAGATTTACCTCATTTTTTAAACTTTCTTTTACAGGAAAATAACTAACAAGTTATTATCCCTAAAATGATCTTTATGCGAATTTCCGAAAATACAGCTAAAAATACTGCTATGAAAATATAGCTGTAAAATACAGCTAAAAATACAGCTAAAAATACAAATGTAAAATATCAAAAATACAGCTGAAAATACTGCTATAAAATACTGAGAATACAGCTGTATATTTAGCTATTTTTTATCTATTTTTTATAGCTACCTTTTTCTGGCGGGCACATAATCGAATTATTAAATGTAAATTTAGGTAAACGTTTAACTAAAAAAAATAGCTAAAAAACACATCGATATAGCTGTAAAAACAGGTCGATACAACTATATATTTAGCTATTTTTTTAGCTACTTTTTATAGCTACCTTTTTTTGACCGGGTAGATAAAGAAATTATTAACTATAAAATTAAGTACATTTTTAACTATAAAAAAGAGCTAAAAAAACACATCGATAAAGCTGTAAAAACAGCTCGATACAGCTATGTATTTAACTATTTTTTTAGCTATATGTTACAGTTAATCTTTTTTGGGAATATATCCAAAAGTGACATGAGTTTAATATCACTGACAATGAGAATAAATAAATTAAATATTAATATATACCAATGTCTGTGACATGCTGATTTTAATTATTTGTTCAAATAGCTCCTAAGTTTTTATCCATGATAAGATTCAATTATTGCTGTCACATCATTGAATAAATTTAAATTAAAATGAAAATCAATTTTCATAAAATGAGAATATTATTTACCAATGTGTATATAATAAGGAACTCTAAAAAAATACAGCAAGAATTAGAATCAATCATTTTCTAAAACTTAACTTGAGAATATAGATCAATAGGTACTTTAATTTCAACAAGACACGAGAAATAAAATTCAAGTCAGTGTCTATCATCCACTAAGTCTATAAAAGAATATGATCATTTACCTGTTATTCACATTTATATTATTACACTGCAAATTTAAGTGTGTTAAAATAACACACTTACGTGTGTAATTCGGCTGTCGCCAATTTTACACACTTTTTTGTGTGTTAAATTCTCAACACATTTTAGATGTTTGATTTAACACACGTAAACGTGTAAATTTAAACGTATAATGTGTGTAAATGATTGAAATACATTAAAAATTAAAAATTAATTCATGGGGTTTTCATTTTCTGTGTCGGAATTTATCTATTTTAATAAGCAATTATTTTGAAAATTAAACTATTAAAACTATATCACCTAAAAAAACGCTTAAAAATTTTTTGACCTAACTGGGGCGCGAACCCACGACCTACGGGTCACGAGGCATTGACGCTACCTATTACGCTACGAGATGATGGGTCGAGATAATTTTATATATTTATAGTTTATTACTATAAACATTTTATTATTTTTGAACGCTTATAAATTTAATTAAACAAATAATTAAATAATGATGAGTAATTAATATTAATTAAGAAAAAATAAAGATCGGTAAAATAATTTTCCTTGTACAAAAAAAAAAATAATTTTTTCATACGAGTAAATAATTTTTTATCAAAACATCTAATTCCTTATTTTATTAAAAATTTAATTTTTTATTAATTAAAAAATTATTAAAAAAAAAATTGTATATGGATAATTTATTGTTAAATAATTTATTTGGTGAGGTTAAGAATATCCAACTCACTGATATATATATATTTATTAATTGATTAATGAATCTAATAACCAATTTAATAGATGCATTCGATTCAATAAAATTATTTTTTTCATATGAAGCATATTAATTAAGCTTCTTATTAAATAATAAATAATTATAATTAATTACTTAAGGTAATTAAAATAAAAGATTACATAAAATTTGTAATAATAAATATTGTAGTCCTTAATACAATTTAATATTAAAATATATACTTTTAGAAAAACTTTAATTAAAAATAAAAATAAAGCACAATATATATGTTAATGTACAAATATAAATTTTAAACACATAGATGTGTAGATTTATGCATTTATGTGTGTAAACTTTCACATTAACTAGATCATGCGTGTAAAAATACACATAAAATGTGTGTACTGATATTTTTACGCACATAAGTGCGTTATTTTACACACATATTAGAATTTACGCACTAAAACGTGTAAAACTACACACTATCAGTGTGTGAATTAACACACATAAATTTGCAGTGTAATCTGTACTGTTTTAAATAGAATGCTTACTTACCCTGAATCACACTATTTATAACTTGTAATAAAAAAAATGTTATTACAAAGTATCAACCATTATTTCAAACAAATTTGTCAGGATGTATATGAAACACGTATGAATGTATATTCATACGTGTTTCAAGGTACCCGGTTGAAAAAATTCATATGAATTTCAATATGAATTTTGAATCTGAATTTTTTATATGAATTTTTTATATATTCAATATATATTTTTGTTTGATTTTTTTTATATTGAAAAATTCATATAAAAAATTGTAGGTCGGATTTTGAAGTTTTATCATACTTTTCCCATATGAAAATGATAAGATGATCACCATAATTATTATTCATTTGAATTTTTTATATAAATTTTTGAATTTATAAAAATGAAACAAAAATGCTTATTGAATATATGAATAATTCATATGAAAAATGTATATTGAAAATTCATATAAAAATTCATATGCATTTTTTCAACCAGGTACTTTAAAACATGTATGAATGTATATCCTGACAAATTTGTTTGAAATAATGGTTGATTCTTTGTAATAACTTTTTTTTTATTACAGCTTATAAATAGTGTGATTCAGGGTGAATGAGTATTCTATTTATAACAGTACAAATGAATAATATAAATATGAATAACAGGTAAATGATCATATTCTTTTATTAGATAGACACTGACTTGAATTTTATTTTTCGAGTCTTGTTGAAATTAAAGTACCTAATGATATATATTCTTAAGTTAAGAGGAGGTCGCGTATCTCTGTCCTTGTCTAATCAAAGAAATGATTTTTTTACAAAAACTAATAACTTTAGTAAAAAATGAAGAGAAAGCCGCACCTTGTATGGAAAAAAGCAATGTTTTCTTTGATAAGAAAAAATTAATTTTATTGCTTCGTTCTCAAGAAAACCTTGAAAAACCAAATTGTCCATCCTAACCTCTATGATTTAAGTTTTTCAAGGTTTTCTTGAAAACAAAGCAATAAAATTAATTCTTTTTTATCAAAGAAAATATTGCTTTTTTTGATACGAGATGCGGCTTTCTCTTCATTTTTTGCTAAAGTTATTAGTTTCTGTAAAAAACACAATTTTTTTATTAGAGAAGAACAGAGATACGTGACCTCCTCTTAAGTTTTAGAAAATGATTGATTCTAATTCTTGCTGTATTTTTTTAGAGTAGCTTATTATATTCACATCGGTAAATAATATTCTGATTTTATGAAAATTGATTTTCATTTTAATTTGAATTTATCCAATGATGTGACAGCAATAATTGAATCTAATCATGTATAAAAACTTAGAAGCCATTTGAACAAATAATTAAAATCAGCATGTCACAGACATTGGTATATATTAACCCTTTCAGAACCAATGTACATTACAATGTACATTGACATTTTTTGGTTTTTTTGAAATTGTGCAAAAGTGGCTTCAAATTTTGTAAAAAAAATATGTGTATTAGATTGAAGTGGACTATTTCCGATCTCAATCTGAGGGCCTAAGTTATCATATCTTTGATAGAAACTGAGAAAACTAGAAAAGAAAAAAAAAAAAAAAAATTTTTTATCGCAAAAATTGCTTAATAAATGAACACTTATCATCGCTAAATGGTTATCAGAACTTTTCATGATGAAATAATAATTCCGTTCTGAAAGGGTTAATATTTAATTCATTCATTCTCATTGTCAGTGATATGTCAGTTTTGGATATATTGATATACCATATTTTTTGAGGTTGTACATCCATCCATAACAATCTTCAAAATTATTTTTACTTTAATTACAATAAATGTATACTAAAAACATGGAAATGCTCTTTCTTAAACGATCATAAGATTTTTTTTGACTTATCATTGATACGATGATTTCATAAATAGATACATAAAGTCAATTTATTTATTTTCAACTTTTATCCCACTTCGCAGTATCATAGATTTGATAATTCTGAAATTGAGTGATTCATTCTATATAAAAAAAGTGAATGAACTAATTTCCATACAACTTGCGTAGTATTATTTTGCAAATTATTTTAAAATAATTTCAAGTTTAGAACTTACAAAATTCATCTAAAAATCACATTTTTTATTCTGTTTAGTTACATTTTTATTTTTTTCAAGGGTTCGCCAAGGATGTCCAGTCTGAAATTTTTAGGCTATATTTATACATATATTAACTGTTTTGATGAGTTTTTGGACATGGAATTATGGTTCGAAACCTTGAAAAGTGGTATTTCAATGTTTTAAATGACTTTAGCTTAGCGGATGGCTACATTAGCACTTATGAATTACTTTTTTCTCAAAATTTAGAATATTCTAAACAAAAAAGTTTCCTAATAATATATTCTTAAAACGCAACCCAACTGAGTAATTTAAGCCTAAAATTAGTCAAAAATGTCAAAAATATGGTTTTTAGCCCAACTTTTAAGCTTCGAAGCTCTGAAAATATGTACTGAAGAGATCTATAAAAATTCTGAGTGATCCATAATATGGAAAAGAACCATTATACCAATTTTTAAAGGAAAAAAATTTTCCGTCCTTTGATTTGGCAGAGAATGGGCGATACATATATTCATAGTCTTAACCGTTTTTCAGTCCTGAGTACTCTCCTGCTCCCTTATCCTCTTAATAAATAATGTCGTCAATCTGATCGTAAATGGCAACTTTTATGCATTTATAGAAAACTGTTCCCTCTTTCCTCCCTTCGTAATCAGCCATTGGACCTCCGTATCCTCTTTCTAATCATGTTTCTGACCTATTCGTATATTGTCTTTTTATTATAGCCATCTCGTATATCATTCATTATATGATTGGATTTGTCTTATAATTTTCAATACTAAAGGAGATATATTAAATGAAATTCTCTGATACCGCGCTTCCAGAATAAAATTTCATAATAATGTATCATTCTTATATTATAAAAATATTTCTATAATAGTATTAGAACAATGATAATTAGGTATTACTAATAATCTTTCATATTTCTATTATGTATGTATATATATATATATATATATATATATATGTATATATATATATATACAGTGCCACACACAAAAATTTGGCCACCTAAGAAAAACTCGGAAAAAATTCAAAGTTTTATATCTCTGCGAAAAATGATCGAACCTTAAAAATTTCAACTACGTTTTAAAGTTTACACTAAAAGCCATAAAAAACGTGAGTTTTGATATTAAAAAGTTGAAATATCAACCTTTTATCCATAAAAAATGAAGCTATTTTAAAATTTTTTATTTAATTATTATATTATTGAAGAAGTTTATGTCAAAAAGATAAAGTGATGATAATTTTGTGATTATGATAATTATGGATTTTGGTTATTCAGTGATATAATTGTTACATTTTTGAAAAAATTTATGTTAAAATGATAAAATAAACAATATTGTGATAAAACTAACTTTGAATTTGTAGCTTATACAGATATTATTTATAAAAAAATCGAATGTCTTCATATTTATTGCTAAAATATGAATAAACGTTTCAAGAGCAGGTCGAGTATATCTGCCCTTTTTTAATCAAAGAATCGATTTTCTTACAAAAACTAATAATTTTAGCAAAAAATAAAGAGTACGCCGGATCTTGTCTCAAAAAAAGCAATATTTTCTTTGATAAGAAAGAATTGATTTTATCGCTTCGTTTTCAAGAAAACCTTGAAAAACTTAAAACATAGAGTTTAGGGTAAACAATTTAGTTTTTCAAGGTTTTCTTGAAAATGAAGCAATAAAATTAATTCTTTCTGATTGAAGAAAAATTTGTTTTTTTCGATACAAGATGCGGCTTTCTCTTCATTTTTTGCTAAAGTTATTAGTTTTTGCAAAAAATTAATTCTCTGATTAGAAAAGGACGGAGATACGTGACCTCCTCTTAAGTACTAAAATATTGTTATTATTATGTTGTCTATTTTTTCACTTTTTTATTATTTTGTATTATTTTGTTCTCTTTTTCTATAATTATAAATAGACGTATCATTGATACACCACAATTAATAAAGTTAAAAATATAAAAAATTTTTCACTATAGGGAAAATGAAAAAAATAAAATTTTTTTTGTTTGTATTAAAACTTTAAGATCGGATTATTTACTAAAAAAACACAACTTTTTTCTCTCCGGAGTTTTTCCTAAGCACCCTTTTCGAGATATCAGCTGTTAAAAAAAAGGATTTTTTTAACGTAAATGAGTATGACTCTTTTAAAAATAGACTTACAGTAGCTTTCAACCTCTCATTTTGAAGTAGAGTATTGTAGTTTTCATCTCTATTTTGAATTTTTAACCTCCGACAATTTTTTACAAAATGGGACAAAGGCTCTAGAGGGATAAGCATGTAAAAATTGCCCACAGCGGATTTGATAAACAGGCTTTTCCACTCGAAAGGTCATATAAAAAAAACTCCTTAGCCAAATTTTTAGACCTCTAGACCTCTCCTTTCACTATATAACCTCAAAAACGTGATTTTTCGATTTTTTTTTATTTCTGACGCAATATTGCTTAAAACGATCTGAAAATTGGCATGCGGGAGTTTTTATAGACTCCGAATATTTCTAATTTTTTTCAAACTCTCTTGTTAAAAAATGAGCTTTTGCGAACTCGTTTTATGTTTCATTATTCGGAATCTATTTCGTAAACTTATTTGGTTAAACTTTAAAACTATTTTTTTTTGTATTTTTTTCCGTTCTTTCGAATATTGGAATCAGAATTATGAATTTCAAAGTGCGTCATACTCAAAAGTTGAAAAAAACGATTTTTATTGCATTTTTTATTATATTTGGGGACTTGACCGCAAAAAACAGTGACTATGTAGGCGAAAAATAGTTTTTTACACATCGAAATGTGTTTTCAGGTGCATTTGGATGCAGATCAAGTGCTTTGAAAATTACTATTATTTTGCTTATGACCATAACAGACAGCATATTACTTTGAACCCAGACATACTTCATATTGAATTATCAAGCTATTCAATACATTTATAAATATTTGTAATCGCATTAAAAACATTTTTTTAAATATTGATTGTTAGATAGAAAGGCTGTGTTATTTAATGCATGTTTAGATGCGTAGCAGTCAAAAGTAGAAAAAAATCTGTTTTTTTAAAGTTTTGGCTTCTTATTGGGGATGTTGCCTGAACAGTTAATAAATAATGATCTTTTTGAAAAGCAGATAGATTGAAAAGTATTATAATGGATCTTATAAAGATATAGACGTGTTAGAACAAATCCCACACAGCATGTTAGCTTTCTGGAAGCTTCCTGGAAGCTTCCCGAAAGATGTGGAAGAAAGGTTGGAAGCTTGCAGGAAGTTTCCAGTGGAAACTTCCCGGAAGATGGATATGTCCTCTATCAGGAGTCTCCCGTAAGTCTTTCATAGAATATTTCAGTGAAAGCTCACTGGAAGCCTCTGTAAGTCCTTCATGGAATATTTCAGTGGAAGCTTACTGGAAGCTTCCGTAAATTGGACATGAAATATTTCAATGGAAGCTTACCGACAGCATCCGTAAATTATTCATGAAACGTTTCAGTGAAAACTTACTGGAAGCCTCCGTAAATCTTTCATAGAATATTTCAGTGAAAGCTTACTCGAAGCTTCCGTACATCATTTCTCAAATATTTTAGTGAAAGCATCCAGTAAGCTTCGGTGAGTTTTGCGTTGAATATTTCAGTGGAATATTACTGGAAGCTTCCTAGAAGAAAACGTGGAAGATTTAATTCACTGCAGAAAAAACATTGGAAGCTTCCAAAAAGATTCCAGTGAAAAGTTCCCGGAAAATGGATATGTCCTCGATCAGGAGTCTTCCGCAAGTCGTTCATGAAATATTTCAGCGGAAGTTTACCGGAAGCTTCCGTAAACTTTTTATGGAATATTTCAGTGGAAGCTTACTGGAAGCCCCGTAAATTATTAATGAAATATTTCAGTGAAAGTTTACTGGAAGCCTCCGAAAATTATTAATGAAATATTCAAGTGGAAGCTTACTGGAAGCCTCTGTAAGTTTTTCATGAAATACTTCATTGTAAGGTTATCGGAGCTTCCGTAAATTTTTCATGAAATATTCCAGTGGAAACGTACTGGAAGCTTCCGTAAATTATTCATAAAATATTTCAGTGAAAGTTTACTAGTAGCTTCTGTAAATTTTTCATAAAATACTTCATTGGGAGCTTACTGAAAGCTTCCTTGAATTATTCATGAAATATTTCAGTGAAATATTAAATAAGTGATGAACTAATATTTCTTTGAAATGTTTTAGTTTATGAATATTAAATAATTCATTAAAATATTTCTGTAATATTGCTGGAACATTTCATGTTTTATTTCAAAAAATTTTTTAATCCGACACGGAAATATTCAAGTAAGTTGTTACATTATTTCTTAAAATGTTCCAAATTAATATTTCTCAAATCTTTCAAAAAACATGTCATGAAATATTCCTGTTATATTAAAAAGTATTTCATGAAGTGTTTGAAAAAATGTTTGAACATAACACTGAAATATTAAAGAAATATTACTGCACCATTTCTTAAAATATTTTAAATCAATAATGCGCAAATTTTTCAAGAAATATTTCATGAAATATTTCTGTAATATTCCAGAAATATTTCATGAAGTATTTCAAAAAATTTATAAATGTAACAGTAAAATATTAGAAGAATATTGTTTAAATATTTGTAGTTATCTTGCGTGCGCAGCAATTCTTTTATCTTGCCAGCAGGTGGCTACTTGATTATATATTTTCATGTGATCGTGAATGCGGTTGACAAACTCTCGCAATGATTTAATGACGATTTCCAATAATTCGCTGGAAAGTAAACGAAGTCTTCCATTCAAGCTTCCATGAAATCTTTCGGTGCAATGATTCATCAATCTTCCAACGGAATCGTCTTTGGAAGGTTTACGAAAGCTTTCAGAAGCCTTCCACTGGAATGTTTTAATGACAATTTTCAATATTTCGCTAAAAGGTAAACGGAGTCTTTCATTCAAGCTTCCATGAAATCTTTCGGTGCAATGATTCATCAATCTTTCAACGGAATCTTCCTTTAAAGGTTTACGGAATCTTCCAGGAGACTTAAATCGGAATAATCCAGTGAAAATTCCCAACATTTTTCCGAAAGGAAAACCGAATCTTCTATAAAGCTTCCATGAAATCTTTTGGTGCAATAATACATCAATCTTCCAACGGAATTTTTTTTTGGAAGATTAACGGAAGCTTTCAGGAGCCTTCCACTGGAATGTTTCAATGACAATTTCCAATATTTCGTTAAAAGGTAAACGAAGTCTTCTATTTAAGCTTTCATGAAATCTTACAGTACAATGATTCATCAATCCATCAACGGAATCTTCCTTGGAAGGTTTACGGAAGCTTTCAGGAGCCTTCCACTGGAATGTTTCAATGATAATTTCCAATATTTCGCTGAAAGGTAAACGAAGTCTTCCATTTAAGCTTTCATGAAATCTTACAGTTCAATGATTCATCAATCTACCAACGGAATCTTCCTTGGAAGGTTTACGGAAGCTTTCAGGAGCCTTCCACTGGAATGTTTCAATGATAATTTTCAATATTTCGCTGAAAGGTAAACGGAGTTTTCCATTCAAGCTTCCATGAAATCTTACGGTGCGATGATTCATTAATCTTTCAACGGAATCTTCCTTGGAAGGTTTACGGAAGCTTTCAGGAGCCTTCCACTGGAATGTTTCAATGACAATTTTCAATATTTCGCTGAAAGGTAAGCGGAGTCTTACATGCAAGCTTCCATGAAATCTATCGGTGCAATGATTCATCAATCTTTCAACGGAATCTTCCTTGGAAGGTTTACGGAATCTTCCAGGAGACTTAAGTTGGAATATTCCATTGAAACTTCCCAACATTTCCCCGAAAGTAAAACGAAGTCTTCTATAAAGTTTCCATAAAATCTTTTACTGCAATGATTCATCAATCTTTAAACGGAATCTTCGTTGGAAGGTTTACGGAAGCTTTCAGGAGACTTAGGTCGGAATATTCCAGTGGAAATCCCCAACATTTTCCCGAAAGGAAAACGGAGTCTTCTATAAAGCTTCCATGAAATCTTTTGGTGCAATGATTCATCAATCTTTCAACGGAATCTTCCTCGGAAGGTTTACGGAGGCTTCCATGGGTTCTTCGTAGAAAGTTTTCTTCGCAATATTCCAGAAATATTTCTGTTTTCTTCCATAAAGCTTCCATACATATTTCAATGAAATATTCGATTGGAATATTTCGGAATATTCCAATGATATCTTTCATGCTGTGTGGGATATTAGTACATTATGATGCAAGTGACAAATTGCTTATCATAGCACGAAGTATATTAGCACCTGAGTGAAGCGAGGGTGACAATTTACGTCGTACAATATAGGCAATTTATACTACGAGTATCATACGATTTTTTAGAACACTTACTAGCATAAATCCGCTGTTACGCCTATCCGTAGCATTAGCAGTGTAATTATGCACCGTGCGGTTATTGCCGAGCGTAGCAAGGCTGATAAGCACGGTGAAATAATGGACTACTTATGACACAGCTAGGTGTGACATAAATGCAGATCGATGCTACTCAGTGCTATAAAATTACATAATTTGCCGAAGATAGATAAGTATTCGTAAAAAGGAAATGAAAATAACAATAAATCCATTAAAAAAATTAAATTTTTTTTTTATTCAAATATTGAATTATGTATTTATTAATTGATAATTGTTAAATTAAACTGAGAATCGTAGAAGTTTTGAAGAAACTTATAATTATAATATGTTTAAATATACGAAATAATTTCAATCTTCATCACTGTCTTCGTCTATGAATGGATCAATGTCTGAAGTAGAAAATATTTCAGAAAGAATTGTCGCTGGTTTAAGTATTCTTGATTTATATCTAGCATTACTGAGGTAATAAATAACGGCTGCTATGTGAGAACAGGAGCCGACTGTCCGTAAACCATTAGCACAGTCGCAGGTATGGCGCAAAATGCCTCCATAGCCAATTGAGTTAGGTTTGTATTCTATATAACATGTATAAGTTTTTTTGTTTCTATGTCTTGATCTTACTAAGACTTTAATTATATTAGGAGTCAGTTTGATATACTCTAAATTAATATTATTTGAATCATCTAATAACTCAGCCAAATAACATATGGCTTGACCTAACTGATAAGTTCCTGGAAAAAAAATTTTAAGATCTCTTTCTGTCATCTCTGGAAAATCGATGATTTCTTGAGAGGCTAGCTTAGTGGTTGTAGAGCTACGTCTAGACTATCTCGCTGACTCTGTTTCAACTCCTAAGTTATTTTCCTCTTTATTAGAATTCAACATTCTGTCAATGATTATATCTTGTAATCCATCTTCATTTTGATTACAGTTTAATTGTTCACCAAATCGATTATTAAGAAAACACGCAATCCTGCAATACAAACCAATTTTTGGTAAAAGTTTGTTATCAATTTTATGTTGGAGAAGCTTATATTTTTTTTCAAGATTCCATGAATGGCTTCTACTACCCACTTTAATTTCGTAACGTAACGAGATAGATTCGCCTCAGATGTAGTGAGGTTAGGTCTCTGTCCTTTTAAGGCAGACATAAGAACCTAGAATCCAAGTTCTTTTAAATAAGGAATTACATCCCTAAATCCTCTTTCTACAATACAAATATCACCTTTCTTCATAATACTCCTTATTCCATTAGGGTCATTCATCACTTTCTTCATAATGCTCGCATCGTTTTCAGTGGCTAAAAATGGACCAGGAAGATCTACGATATAACCATCTGTAGTACAAATGGTGAATGGCTTACATGAATGATAATTTTTTGCCCTGAAATATTGCATATTGCTAATAAGTTACATAAAAACTTAAATATGTATTTTTATAATTTCATTGATAAAAAATTGCACGAAATAGTGGCAAAGTATTTGCGTTTGATTATTAGTGTTTGAGAAAAATTTGAATCACTCGTACGACTAATACCGATTTTTGATCATCCCATAAAGGAATGATTTTTGTAAATAATTGTCAATAACATTTAATTACTGTTAAGAACTGTAAAGTACTGTACTGTAAAAAATTGAAAATAATTACAAATAATTATAAATACCTATAAATAAAAATAAATTATTTACGAATTTATGATTTTAAAAATGTTAATAATAGTAAATAACTGTAAGAAATTGAAAATAGCTGTAAATAATTCTAAATAACTGTAAAAAATTGAAAATAGCTGTAAATAATACTAAATAACTGTAACTGCAATTTATGTCTCAATTCTAAAATTTTTTAACAATCATCTACAGTTACTTACAGATATTTACAGAAATTATTTTCATATAGGATGTAATTGAGGAAAAAATTACATATTATTTTAAAAAGATAATATTTATATATGAATATTTATATTCAAATAGTCTAATTATTTATGATTTTAAGTTTATATCCAATAATGATTAAGCAGTTATTAAAATTAAAAATTACATTACAAACCTGAATACGACTTTCGTTGGTAATCATTATTTCTGCTTTTCTCATGGCGAAGATAAGTTCCATCAAATGCCAAGCTCGTTAGTTAAATCAAAAAGTTTTTTTTGCATAAATAGAGGTATGATTATCAATAAGATCCTCTCTCACAAGATTCTTTACTCCAAAGTGACAAGATAAGACGTCTTTTGCAAATGAATTTAACACTGACTCACGAAAATGTGATACTTGAATTTCATCATCAATTTCGAAAATTGATGCAATAAAATTATTTGATGATGCAGTTCGTAATTTAAATAGAAATATAACTAGAGCCTGCATTACATTTCTGGAGCTTGATGTTCTCATTGAAACTAGTAATGACCTTATCTCTTGTAATTGATCATTCGTCAAACTTGTAAAAGTAAATATTTGTTTATCGCTAAGTTCTAAAGATTCAACTTTATCTAAAAACGTTTTTGAAGCTGATTCTGCTATTTTAGTTAAAAATAAATATATTTCATCTTTAGTTAAAAAACTTGTGCTACTGTATACTTGTATCAACTTCAACTCATTTTCATAAATCGTTTCTTGATTAAGTGACTGTTGCATACTCGATTTCCACTAGGAATAAAAATACGCAATTTATTGAAGCACTGTAATCTAGCATCTATTGAAATAATAGTTAAATTATGTTTTTCTCTGTAAATACAACATAATCGATGCGTGGAAATAGTACTTTTAATTGGCAGCTCAATGGTATCTTCTTGTTCTTTAGGTTCATTTAAAACTACCTCAAAAACACTTCCTGAACTTTGAGATGGACTGGAAAATTGTGAAGATGATTGCAAACTCATAGGGTGATTTTTAATCTGTTCACTAGTTGAAGGTTCTTTTGCATCCGCAGTAAGAGTTTCTTTTGTACCGAAAAAAAACAAGTCTTCTGCACCTGTCACAAAGTGTATAACCAACATCAGCACTGATGTTTAACTGATCACTAACAGCTTCAACCTCATGTACCGTATTAATAATTTTTACTTGAGTTGAAAGTTTTCTTAGATTACGGAGGCATTTGCAGCATTCATCGGTTATATTGTAATCATCCATCATTAAAGAAGATACTAAAATTAAAAATATTAAAAGGAGGTCACGTATCTCCGTCCTTTTCTAATCAAAGAATTATTTTTTTTGCAATAACTAATAACTTTAGCGAAAAGTAAAGAGATAGACCCATCTCAAATTATAAAAGGCAATATTTTCTTCGATGAGAAATATTTCATTTTATCTATTCGTTTTCAAGAAAACCTTGAAAAACCAAATTTTTTATCCTAACCTCTATGTTTCAAGTTTTTCAAGGTTTTTTTGAAAACGAAACAATATAATCAATTCTTTCTCATCAAAGAAAATATTGCTTTTTCTAATACGAAACGGGGCTATCTCTTTATTTTTTGCTAAAGTTATTAGTTATTGCTAAAAACTCAATTCTTTGATTAGAAAAGGACAGATATATTCGACCTGCTCTTAAGGGTATGGTTTCACGCTACTTTACCGATCGAAAATTATAATTTTATAAAATTACAATTTTTGAAAAAACTATACATCGGAATGAGTTTTCCTTTTATAGATCACTTCATTTAATTTCGATGAAGGGCGGAAACTCTAAAAATTAGCGGAAAAAAGCGTTAATCGAAGATAATTAGAAAAACAAATTTTTCAGTTCAAAAAAATCAAATTTCTCAAAAACCGTGTTTCGTAGGGAAATTTCCTATTCAGGATCATTTTATTTTTGAAAAATGAAGGGCGGAAACTTGGTTTGATAAATCATATCGCAAAAAAGCAAAATTACATTTTTCTAAAAAGATGTGATCAGCTGTAAGAATACAACGGCCGTGCAAGAAGCCATGTTTCATAGTTGGCATCAATGCTAATGTATAGTTTGGCACGCGCCAACTTCAAATTCGAATTTTAAATGTAAATTGAATTTGTTTTATATGTACAATTTCTACAAATAAACACTTTTTCAACATAAAACTGTTTTATTTTATTTAAAACATAAATATGTAAAAAATTTAATATTATAAGAGAGAACAATATAGTTTACATTATTAGCGAACTCATTATTTTTTTTTAATTTTCTTTATAGCAAAATAAGTAATCTATTCGTTTCTTTGTTTGAAATAAAATATTTTTTGAATGACTTTATTGAATTAGCGAAACTTTGGCATATCTTAACCTATTTAGAATGATAATATGTTTTGAAAAGCGAATGATAAGGATTACTTAATTTTATTGCTAATATAATTTTATTATATGATATAATCTCATCAAATATTATTTTATATTATCGTTCTTTAAAAATAAACAGTTTTAAATAATTTTATTAAGATAAGCCCATATGGAAAAAATTTCTGGAAATAATTGTAAATAAGTGTTACTAACTGTAAATAACTGTAAATAACTATAAATATATAGTTGTTTATATTTATTTACAGTTATTTACATTTATTTTTTTTTTTTTTACAATTATTCACATTTATTTACGATTGTTTATATTTTTTCATAGTTTTTTACAGTTTTTTGAAAAAATAACATTTAGTTAAAATGATAAGTATTATAATGCATAAATAAAATTGAAGTTTTAAGGTTCAACATGTACATTTATTTATGATTTAATTTATTTACAAAATTCAAAAACTAATCATTCATTTCTACCAAATTGAATTCTTTGTCAAATAAAAGAAAGTTTTTTTTTGCAGTTTGTGTTTTACGGAGAGTCTTGTTCATTTATCTTTAAAAAAATTTTGTCAAAAAAAATATATTTCAAAATCATTTCTATTCTTGTTATATTTATGTTTGATTGATAAATCTATATATAACATAAATGTAAAATTTAAATTCCGAATAAAAAAATAAATATTAGGAAAATAATGAATTTGAAAAATAGATTTCTACAAATTTTTCAAAAATAATATTATGAATTTTATTTTATACTCATTACACTAAGATTAAAAAAATTAAGTGATTTCTCTCGCATTTTTTCAAAGTCTTATCTTAATAAAATTACTTATGATTGTTTATTTTTCAAAAACCATAATTATCAATAAAATTAAGTAATCCTTATTATTCGCTTTTGAAAACATTTTCATTCTAAAAAGGTTAGGATATGCCAATGTTTCTCTAATTCAATAAAGTCATTCAAAAAATATTTTATTTCAAACAAAGAAACGAATAGATTACTTATTTTGCTATAATCAAAATTAAAAAAAAATAATGAGTTCGCTAATAATGTAAACTATATTGTTCTCTCTTATAATATTAAATTTTTTACATATTTATGTTTTAAATAAAATAAAACAGTTTTATGTTGAAAAAGTGTTTATTTGTAGAAATTGTACATATAAAACAAATTCAATTTACATTTAAAATTCGAATTTGAAGTTGGCGCGTACCAAACTATACATTAGCATTGATGCCAACTATGAAACATGGCTTCTTGCACGGCCATTGTATTCTTACAGCTGATCACATCTTTTTAGAAAAATGTAATTTTGCTTTTTTGCGATATGATTTATCAAACCAAGTTTCCGCCCTTCATTTTTCAAAAATAAAATGATCCTGAATAGGAAATTTCCCTACGAAACACGGTTTTTGAGAAATTTGATTTTTTTGAACTGAGAAATTTGTTTTTCTAATTATCTTCGATTAACGCTTTTTCCGCTAATTTTTAGAGTTTGCGCCCTTCATCGAAATTAAATGAAGTGATCTATAAAAGGAAAACTCATTCCGATGTATAGTTTTTTCAAAAATTGTAATTTTATAAAATTATAATTTTCGATCGGTAAAGTAGCGTGAAACCATACCCTTAAGGATATTTATAAATTATAATTTTTTTTTCTTATAAAAGAAAATTATCTGTTTCATAACAATTATAAGAAAAATTATTGATTTGAAAATATAAGTTTTCAGTTACAGTATGAACTTGTGATTAAGCATATCTTTACAATGTAATTATGTTACGTACAATTTCTAAAATAATAATATATTTGCACAAGATTATTCCAAGCAAATATAAAGATAATTTTAATTTTATTCAACATATACATATACATGTGTGTATGTACAAATAATAATTATATCTAGGAATATATTTTTGAAAAAATTAATCAAACATATGATTTACATTCTAAACATTTATTATTACTATTTTATAAAATACATATTCGCTTACATTGTTTATAGTTAATATTTACAAACGCATAGAAAATACAGAAGGCATCAGTTGGTATATTGCTTCTTAGTAAAAGTTAATTACAATTATTTCTCTATAGTCATAATTTGTGACTTTTGTGCGAATGTAAATATTGACTATTCATACTGTAGATATGTTTACAATAATAAATGTCTAGAAAATAGATTAACTGTTTCATTAGTTTTAAAAGATAAAATTTTGATATAAAAATATAAGTTTTCAGTTGTAAGTTTTGAAGTTAAATTCAGCTTGTACCTTTTAACTGTTAGATATACTTGATCGCAATTATGACTGTGTACAAAAACATTCAATCTACATTTCATAAATGATATTTATAAAAATAAAAGTATATGAATAAACGCATTTGTTTTGTTAAATATTATTTAAACATACAATTAATACTCTTTATTTATTATTCTATTATATAAAAGAATGTGCTATTGGAGTAATATTAAATATATATTAGTTTTTATTACTTGCAATTATAAGTTAACCAATCGTAAAACCATTATATGTATATATATATTATATATATATATATATATATATATATATATATATATATATATATATATATATATATATATATATATATATATATAGTTAGTTTTAATGTTGCAATTATAATTAAAGAAATTTTATAATGATTTAAAAATAAATCCATTTTGCACAAATTAAATCTGTTGACTACATTCAGTGTTTTTACTGATACATGTGTATATACATTGGGTCCATGAACTTGAGCCTCAATGATATTTATGTTGTAAGCTAATTCTAGACAAATATTTTAAGTTATTTGCTAATTACATGGTATACTTAAAAAAAATCATTTTTAATTTGTAACAGAATACGTCTGCTACGTTTATGTTTATACTATACTTTGTAAAGCGACGTACATAATGTATAAGTAAAAGATGTCAAAAATATAAGGCTTGATGTGTGAGCGGTCCGTTCCCGTTCCAGTGGAACATCCATGGAACTGCGGACCAGTAGTATATGAGGCCTTACGAATGCTAGTTGAGTCGAGTCTTGCTCCACGGTTGACTGGCTTCACTTTAACCAATCACTGGGTTATTGGGCGCAATTGTTGAAAGATGTGTTATGCCTCTCATCACCAGGGGATTGCTCGTGGTGATGAGCTCGTATGACTAGACCACTTACAAGGGGGAGCTGTTGAGTTTCAACCACCGGTTAGGGGATTGCTCGTGGCCTGTGTGAGAAACGGTACAGTAAGGTTGAAGGTTGTAGCATGCGTGTTAAAACTCAAACTCCCCCCCCCCCCCATTTCCTGCTTACCTGCCGACGACGATTGTACGAACCAGGGGATTGCTCGTGGTCGTATGATTGTCTAGGTAATATCCTAGTTATCCTGCATAGAGTTTGTACTCGAATTGCAGTCAGTTGATTGCGCGTGACTGTAAAACGAGTCGGGCTAGAAACCGTTGATTGCGCTACGTGCCAGGAGATTGCTCAAGGTGCAGTGAGCAAGTATACGAAATGCACTCCTAGTCCTACGCATGCGCGCTCGTGATTTGCTTGAACCGAAATAGAAATTAGCCAGATTATTGTAACTTGGTCTGTAAAGAATAGAAACTAGCAAGATTATGGTAACTTGATTGATAAAGAACAGAAAGAAACATGTAAACTTGTTGCGTAAATGCATATTAAAGCCTGTTTAAGTGTAAAACTAAGAACAACGTTATTTTCCGTTTGTTTCAGACTGCCGAATCCTGATGAAGCAGTTAATTAAAGACTAATTTATTTATATTATTAATATTAACTTCACTTTATTTTCTACTTTTGTTATTTTACTTAAGAATATATCAATTTGTTATCTTAATTATATGCTTTCTTTATTCCAATTACCCTTCCCCACGAATCCTGAAACGCTGAAGCTTTTGGCACCCTAACTGTAATTAGTAGCTTTGTTACAAATGAGAGCATCGATTTAATACTTAATATTTTATAATTATGCTTTGAGGTTATGAAGTTTAAATCTTATTCTGTCTTTATCTCTCTTATAAGAGAAATAGATCAATGAGACAATCATCACTTGCGTTACATTTATGAACATGAACCTAAAGGTTGAATTTATGGACCCAACTGAAGTGATGATTGTTACGTGTCACATGCTTCATAACCAACGTAAGAAATACGAAGAACCCCAACCCCGCTAATATCACTACATAGAAGATTGCATAAGCAAGATAGCTTTTTTTAATACGCGATGGGGCTTTCTCTTCATTTTTCGATAAAGTTATTTGTTTTTGCAAGAACTTAATTCTTCGATTAGAAAAGGACGGAGATATGTAACCTCCTCTTAGAGGTTGTAAACAGTGTTTTTATTATTCTTCCTGGATTTCTTGTATTTTTATACTTTAGCAAACAAGTACCCACCAAGGAAGCAGAATCTGGGGTTCGAAGTAATATTCTGTCTGTTATGGTCATAAGTAAAATAATAGTAATTTTTAAAGCACTTGATCTGCATCCAAATGCATCTGAAAACACATTTCGGTGTGTAAAAAACTATTTTTCGCCTACATAGTCACTGTTTTTTGCGGTCAAGTCCCCAAATATAGTAAAAAATGCAATAAAAATCGTTTTTTTCAACTTTTGAGTATGACGCACCTTGAAATTCATAATTCTGATTCCAATATTCGAAAAAGCGGAAAAAAATACAAAAAAAAATAGTTTTAAAGTTTAACCAAATAAGTTTACGAAATAGATCCCGAATAATGAAACATAAAACGAGTTCGCAAAAGCTCATTTTTTAACGAAAGAGTTTGAAAAAAATTAGGAATATTCGGAGTCTATAAAAACTCCCGCATGCCAATTTTGAGATCGTTTTAAGCAATATTGCGTCAGAAATTAAAAAAAATCGAAAAATCACGTTTTTGAGATTATATAGTGAAAGGAGAGGTCTAGAGGTCTAAAAATTTGGCTAAGGAGTTTTTTTTATATGACCTTTCAAGTGGAAAAGCCTGTTTATCAAATCCACTGTGGGCAATTTTTACATGCTTATCCCCCTAGAACCTTTAAAAATGGATGAAAAAAATGAAAAAATAGCTTCATTTTTTATCGACAAACACAGTTGGAATTTTTAAGATTCGATTATTTTTTGGAATTTTTTCTCAGGTGGACATATTTTTGGAAGTGGCAGTGTATGTAGCTGTTGTAGCTCATTTTGAGAGATATCGCATCATTAATTTTTTATATTGATGTATCTGTGGTCGATCTCTTGCGGTACTTGGATGTTTCTGGACATCTTGATGTCACCTCCAGTATCATTACTTATTGTTGATCAAATTCATATTAGTTCTTGTGGACGCCTATCAATCTTCCTGGAAATCTAAACGTCAGTCAGGGGAATAAATTTTGCAATTTTTCATATCGTCTAATAATTTTAAAAAAATTTTTATGGAATCTACGATTCTGGTTATTTCTGCTAATCTTAAGAGGCGGTCGGGACTATTTGCCGCATGGGAGCGCTGCGGTCAGGTAAGAGAAAAATGTAAAATAATTTTTATTTAGCGATTTACAATTAACTAAAACAATAATATACCTCTAATGTTGTTAATAACTCTAGCCAGATATATGTAGATTAAGAAGAGGCCGAACTATCTGTCTTTGTCTAATAGCGTTTTTCATCATTTATGTAAACACTATCCGATATAACAAGAAAAAAATAGCAGCCCCCGCTAGATATTAGTATAATAAGTAAATTTCGTAATAACAACCAAATTTTTTTACTGCGTAGTTTTTGAATGATTAGAGACCTACCAAAAAAAACGCTGCCAAGTGCTTTGGTGGAATGCTTTCTCATAGAGTTCTTTGAGTTTCATTATTTTTTTTATATTTATTTAAATGTGATTTTAATATAAAAAAATTGTCTAACATTAATATTCATTAACAGCAGGCCGGAGTAGAACCTGATACCGACCGAGTAACAATTGAGTTGTTTGTTATTTACTCAAGTATTAATCAGTGTATCTTCAAAATAAAGGTTGATCGCAATAGATATTATTATTATGAATATCTATGCACAAGAAAAAAAAAATCTACCGATTTGTTTTTGAGAAAAGTAAGGAACGCCGAAGTAAAAGATTATGTTTATAATATTTTCGCGTTCCTTACTTTTCTCAAAAACAAAGCGATAGATTTTTTTTTTCTTGTGCATAAATATTTGTAATGATAATATCTATTGCGCTTAACCTTCAATTTGCAGATACACCGATTAATACTTGAGTAAATAACAAAAATGCCAGTTAGACAAGGACAGCGAATCCGGGCTGCTCTTAATAAATTTGTACTTTAAAAGAACGATGACAACGAAACTCATTCTTCTTCTTCAAATATTTTTTCCATTTATTAAAAAACAATTTAATTTATAATATTTAATAATGATTATATTTAAATACTTTATTGAATGTAATAATACAAGTCAACATCTAAATCAGTAGCACAATTATAAATTTTCAAGAGTAACTCAGAAATCAAAAGAAGTGATCAAAAAGCTACGCTAATAAAATTATTTTTTTTAAACTAGGTTTATAAAGACAGTAGCAAATAACTTATATACAAATTTTAGAGCAATTCTATCGAGTACTTTACGTAAAATGGAAAAAAACTGAAATATGAAAATTTTTTAAGAAAATTTTTAAGATTTGCTAAAATGAAAACTACGCTAAAAAAATTGGTTTAAAGAAGTTATCCTTCTTTTGGCAAATGCAAATTATTCCCATGGAAATTTCAAAGCAAATTCATCAATTAACTTACGTAAAATACAAAAAAAAAATTAAAAATCGAAAATTTTTTCAAATTCTTAAAATGGCTCTATAAAAGAAAAAATACACTATAAATACAAATTTTCAATAGCTTCCCGCTTAGTTATACAAAAACATAGATGGTATACAAAATTTGAAGCAAATCCATCGAGTAATTTTCGAGATCCAACTGGTTAAATAAATAACATTTTCTTTTCAAAATTTCTTTTTCAAAATTTTAAAAATGCTCTAAAATTAAAACTACGCTATGAAAATCAATTTTTGAAAATTTCCCTTCTTTTGGCAGTCGCAAATAATTTCCCTGCAATTTTTAGAACAAATCTATCGAGTACTTTACGTAGAATAAAAGAAAATAAAAAAAGAAGAATCGAAATTTTTTTTCAAATTTTTAAAATTCTCTAAAATTGTAACCACGCTAAGAAAATTAATTTTCAAAAGCTTATTTTTTTCAGACAATAGCGAATTAATTGTATAAAAATTTTGGAGAAAATTTATAGTATGGTTAACGCAAAAAAAAAATAAATGAAAAATAAAAATTTTTTTGAAAATTTTCAAAGTGCTCTAAAATTAAAACTGCGCTGAGAAAATTAGTTTTCCAAAGCTTGTTTTCTTCAGACAGTAGCGAATTAATTACATACAAATTTTGGAGCAAATATATCAAATGGTTTTCGTAAAATAGAAAAAAATTAAAAATAAAAATTTTTTTAAAAATTTTAAAAATGCTCTAAAATTAAAAGTGCGCTAAGAAAATTAGTTTACAAAATTTTTTATACTTTTTGCAGTCGAAATTAAGTTCCATACAAATTTTCGAACAAATTCTCCGAGTAGTTTACGTAAAATACAAAAAAAATGAAAAATCGAAATTTTTTTAAAATTCTTGAAATGATTCTTAAAAAAAACTATGCTAAGAAAACCAATTCTCAATAGCTTCCGCACCAGTTCATTAAAAAATTGAATTGTATGGAAAATTTGAAGTAAATCCTTTGAGTAGTTTTTAAGATTTTATTGGCTTAATAAATAGAAACATTTTTTTAATTTCAAAATGCACTAAAATTAAAACTAAGCTAAGAAAATCAGTTTTTAAAAATTTATTTTATCTGGGCAATCACAAATAAATTCCATGCAAATTTTGAAGCAAATTCATCGAGTAGTAAACAAAAAAAACCAAAAAACGAAAAATCGAATTTTTTTTTTTTTTTTTTTAAAACTTTAAAATGAAAACTACGCTAGAAGAACTAATTATCAATAGCTTTCCAGCAAATTAGTCACAAAACTAAATTCCATGCAAAATTAGAAGCAAATCCATCAAGTAGTTCTCGAGATACAGTTTACTAACTGAATTCATACATCCACACACACACACACACACACACACATACATACAGACATTTTCTGGAAACCACTTTTTTCGACTCACCGAGTTCAAATATGTACAAATTAATGAAATAATAGAAAAAAAATTTTTTTATCGATACAATACTATCTCTATGAGAAAGCAAAAATAGGTTATATTCTAGATTGCTAGTAGGTCTCTAATTAGTCAAAAACTATGCGGTAAAAAATTTTGTTGTTATTGCAAAATTTACTAATTATACTAATATTTAGCGGGGGCTGCTATTTTTTTCTTGTTATAAAGGATAGTGTTTATATAAATAATGAAAAACGCTATTAGACAGAGACAGATAGTTCGTCTCCTTCTTAATTATTAATGCTAATCTTGTTTGAAAAGTCTAAAATATTGTTGTAAAGCGAAAAATGCAGCGCGACATAGAGCCGGCGTGAGCATATGTATTCATCATTCTTTAGTATTGTTTTCTCTGTCGCACTAAAGAAAAATACACATGTTTACATCGGCTCTATTACGCGCAGAATTTTTCGCTTTACAAAAATATTTTAGACTTTTCAAACAAGATTAGCATCGATAATTATTCTACATATATATGGCAAGAGCTATTGACAACATTAGAAGTATATTATTGTCTTAATAAATTTTAAATCCGTGTATAAAAAATATTTCATATTCTTCTCCCACCTGCAGCGCCACCAAGCGGCAAATGGTTCCGATCGCCTCTTAAGGTAGTTCTCCACGTATATATAGCACATAAATTTTGGATTGTTTTATCTTTATTTTAATTATTCCATAAGAGATAAGTAAGTGTATATCGAAAGAAAGAGGCCTTGGAAAGTGGTAAGAAATTTTTTCTAGTTAATAGAAACTGCGGATATGCTAATATTCTTACTAGGAGAGTATCAGACCTCCGGATCACAGATTTTGCTCAAACTTTGGGATAAGTTTTCAGATGTCAAAATATGAAAGAAAACAAAATTTCAGACCCCAACGCTCAATATTTCCCTAGTTACAGGCAATTAAAGAATATCACTAAAAAAATTACTAGATTTTTAAACGCTTACAGTTCCTTAGCATTGATACTTAGGAGCATGAAACTTTTTTTTAAATAAAAGCTGAGCTCAAATCCTTTCGAAATAGTAGTTATAGTATGTCAAAATATTATTTTTTTCCCAAAGTTATAGCGTAATAAACATTTGACCCAATTTCAGCTTTTGTTATTAATTAATGTTTTAAAAAGAAAAATCAGGTCCAATGTTTATCACGCTATAACTTTAGGAAAAAATAATATTTTGACATGCTATAATTACTATTTCGAAAGTATTTGAGCTCAGCTTTTATTTAAAAAAAGTTTCAAGCTCCTAGCTATCAATGCTAAGGAACTATATGCGTTTGAAAATCTAGTAACTTTTTTAGTTATTTTCTTTAATTGCCTGTAATTAGGGAAATATTAAGCGTTGGAGTCTAAAATTTTGTTTTCTTTTATATTTTGACATCCGAAAACTTATCCCAAAGTTTGAGCAAAATCCGTGATCCGGAGGTCTGATACTCTCCTAGTTAGTAGAAGAAAAACATTATAAAACACTGCCATCTTCTTTATTTTTTGATTTTAATGTATCTGGGCTTATTTTGTTCTTTATGCAAATCAAGAAGGGGTTACTATACGTAGGTAATTTGGCAATAACATTTATGGTTGACGCATAAATTTAATTGTTTCCTTAAATTTTATAAATTTTAAATGAACAATTAGATTTATGCATCAACTATAAATGTTATTACTAAATTACCAACGGTAACCCCTCCTGAAATTTCAAAAGGAACAAAATGAGTCGAGATATATTAAAATCGGACGAAAAATAAAGAAGATTGCAGTGTTTTATGATGTTTTTCTTCTAGTTACAATGATAGCATATTCGCAGTTTCTATTAAGGCGACTTCGGATTTTAGGTTAGGTTTTATTTTTGAGTTTACAAATTACTCTTTCAATATGTAAAATTTTTTGAATTTTTTAATTTCCCACCATTCTACGGATTATAATGAATGGTGGAAAATTAAAAAATTCAAAAAATTTTAGAAACTGAAAGAGTAATTTGTAAACTACAAAATGAAATCGAACCAAACTTCCGTAGTCGCCTTAACTCGAAAAAAATTTTTATCACTTCCCAAGACCTCTTTCTGATATACACTTACTTATGCCTTATAAAATAATTAAAATAAAGATAAAATAATTGACAAATTACGTGCTATATATACGTGAAGAAACAACCTTAGAATCTAAATCTAAAAGAATCTCCAAGTTTCATTTGACGTGTTCCCTGCAAATGCCTGTAAACTTCATAAGCAGTATGGAAAATTTCAAAATACATTCCTAAAGACGGCTTCCAGGTAGCCAGATCACCTGGATAATATGAGATGCCATTTTGGAAATCGTACATGTTATTCAGAAATAATGCGCCGAATTTCAAAAGATATTCTTGTAGACAATGTTTATCTTACTCGGAACATCCATGTTTAACTGGATAACATTTGCAACAACTTCAGAATAGTTATTGAACTATAAGTAGAATTTTAGAAGTTTTTGCTGTAGATAATGTTAAAGTTGTCATTACCACCTACCCTACTGAAAAAAATGACATGAGATCTCACGTGAGATCTCATGTGAGATCACACACGAGCTCTAACATGAAATCTCACGATTAAAAATAAAACGAGATCTCATATGAGAACTCATATGAGATTTCACGTAAGATCTCATGTGCCGCAAAATTTTATTTTTCCTGATGTCCAATCTCACGTGAGATCTCATGTGAGATCTTGTGTAAACGAAAATAAAATTTTTTCCTACACTTATAGTTGTAATCACTATCAACAAATCTAAAATCTAAATTTTGCTCTATAATTCAATTTATTTATGTATTATACATATTAATAAAATTACAATTAAATGATTCTACACTACATCTACAAAACAATCGTTATCTGAAGCATGCTATTATGGATTATGGTTTTAAACTATATTCGAGCGTAATTATACTTTGCATTTGAATAATAATAAAAACAAATTTTTTACGAAGATTTAGACGTTATTTACAAGTAATAGTTAAGATACTAGTTACTACAATTATGCATATCGCCTTTTACACTCGAGAAGGCCATTACTTTTCAGTGAGGTCTGGAGCGATGCCGTTTGTATACAAAGGTTTGTACAGAATTTGTATATTCACAGATTGAGATACTTATTTCATGTCACCGACGAAATCATGTATACGAGGCTCGGGGTCAGTTCACTGATTAATGACAGTTTTTCTAATTAATAGGTAGTGTCGTTCTATGATTCACGCTGCATCTGGTTTAGATTTACGGCATACCACGTCTTACCAATTGTTACACAATTTGCATGTCACCGTAAAAACAGTTGCAGCTTAATTTATGTCTTAGAACATTATGACAAACTACCTTCAATGAACTGACAGTGACTTGGTACTTAATATATTTTTTTTATCATACTGATAAATTATTTTTACATATTATTTACAATAGCGTTTTACAGATTTTAATAATATAGGTTGTTCTAGCTCAAGAATTATTGATTTTACTTTTATTTTAAAGTATAGTCGCAATCTTATTGCTTCTTTTTCTGATTCAGTCGTGAATCTACCGTAATCTGAAAAATTTTAAAATCGTGCTCGAATATAATTTTAAACCATGATATATAATCATATTCATACAGACTATTCATATAGTTTTCATAGTAAGAATTATATTTGCATGCAATTTAAGTCTAAACATTAAAAGTAAGATGATAAATTGATCTTATTATTATGCTATTCGTCAAGAACAGGTCGGAGCAGATTCGATACCGACCGAGAATTGAACATCCGTTGTTTAATTTTCTCCTACTAAACGTAATGGGATGCATTAAAATTTCAAATACATTCACGACATTTATTTCTCTATTGCACTCACCAAAATAATTAAAAGAAAATTTAAGAATTAAAAAATTCTCTACTACAACTGTTTATTAAACTGTAAGTACGGTTACTTACTTTTTGTTTAAAATATGATGAATATTATGAAAAAAACATCTATTATACAATCATGTATGTATAAAAAATTGCGCTCGATAACAATTTCTTTTGAAAACAGTATAATTATTTCATTTATGATTAAATAACATTTCTACCTCTCGGTCGGTAACCACGTTTGCTCCAGCTTACTCT
This sequence comes from Anastatus disparis, assembly GCA_017163975.1. Taxonomy (NCBI): domain Eukaryota; kingdom Metazoa; phylum Arthropoda; class Insecta; order Hymenoptera; family Eupelmidae; genus Anastatus; species Anastatus disparis. The sequence goes on along the minus strand of JAFFSR010000286.1, from coordinate 4,505,814 downwards.
TGAAGGTGAGGTATAGACCTTTTTTACCCATCGAAAGTAGCTACCCGGTCAAAAAAGATTAACTATAAAATTTAGCTAAAAAAATAGTTAAATATATAGCTGTATTGAGCTGTTTTTACAGCTATATCGATGTTTTTTTAGCTGTTTTTTATAGTTAAAAATGTACTTAATTTTATAGTTAATAATTTCATTATCTACCAAAAATATTAATAGCTACCTTTTCAACTATTTTTTATAACTATTATTATAGTTGAAAAAAACATTTAAATTTTTAGTGTATTTATTACAATATATTAATAGCTAGATATTTAACTATACTTTATAGCTGAAAATAAATGGTTTTTTAGATATTCTTTATAATTGAAAATATAACTAAATTTTTAGTTGATAAATTGGTTATTACTCATAGATATTTAGCTGAAAAAACATGAATATTGCTATAATATAAATGTCGTGTCAAAAAATAGTGTTCGATACTCGTGCGAAAAAGTGATTTCTTACTCGTGTGACCTTTTCACCCTCGCTTCGCTCGGGCGCAAACCGCCACACAAGTAAAAAATCACTTTATCGCACTAGTACCGAAATATACTATTATTTTCAGCTATAAAGTATAGTTAAATACCTAGCTTATTGTTATAAATTACATTGTTATAAATACACTAAAAATTTAAGTGTTTTTTTTAACTATAATAATAGCTATAAAATATAGTTGAAAAGGTAGCTATTAATATTTTCGGTAGATAATGAAATTATTAACTATAAAATTAAGTACATTTTAAATATAAAAAACAGCTAAAAAAACACATTGATATAGCTGTAAAAACCGCTCGATACAGCTATATATTCAACTATTTTTTTAGCTATATTTTATACTAACCTTTTTTGACCGGGTAAATAAGTAATTTCGTTTTTTTTTATAAAAATATATTTCAAAATTTTTTCACTTGTAAATATCTATTTATTTTAACAAATGAGAAGCGAAAACGCGTAAATTTGTCCAAACTCAAAGAATAAGCCGAAAAAAATAAATAAAAACAAAATATCTTTTTTAGCTATTTTCGATCGGTAAAGTTAGTCGAAAGCTGATCTGAAGTGGAAAGTAACGCTATGAAATACAATTCAAATATAATGAAGTGGCTAAAATAAGGAATACTAGCCGCGGGCAAGATGCATTGGGTCTTGTGGCTCCACTAAATTTATCGAATATGATGATGTTCTGTATTTGAATACATATTTATAATATTAATGTAATTAAATACATTGAGGGCATAATAAAGCTCCCCCTTGTGATAATATTTGTTATCCAGCTTTATGAGTAAATGGAGAATTTAATCGGGTTTTTTCACTTCAAGATTCAACTTGAGTGCGGACAACTAAAGAAATCTACCTAAATCTTATTTTTGAAAAGTTATATACAAGTTTTCAATTTATAGTATTTTGAGGTATGTTTTGTCAACTTTGATGTCTAATTTGCGATCTAAGTTTATGAGAAATTAACAGCTCTGAAGGATTTTTTATTCTAACTAAAATAATGGTATTAATATAGCTAATGTTAAAATTTGTCAAAATTTAAAGAATAAGCCGAAAAAAATAAAAAAGTAATAAATATCTTTTTCAAATTTTTTAAATTAAATAAAATATATAAGAGATCCCATGTGAGATCACATATGAGATCGAACGCGAGATTGCATATGAGATGTCACATGAAATCGCCTATGAGATCGCATATGAAATCGAATATATATTCGTTAAATTTTTAAAATAAAAAAAATATATGTGCAATCGGACATGAGATCTCACATATATTTATTTTATTTTCAAAATTCAACGAATATATATGAGATTTCATAGACGATTTCATATAAGATTTCACATGAGAGTTTATACAATATTTTTAGCAGGTATGATTTTTCTCGGATTGTTCTTTAAATTTAAACATATTTACACTCTTCCGATTCACATTTATTTAAAATAAGATCATACCTATGAATACTCCGGAGCATCTAATGGGTCTCTTTACTAGATGTGTATCCAGGGTGGCTACTGGGGGAGAAATCAGGGATCTAGCGGTGCCCTTTATGCGTACTGAGGTTGGCAGGAATTCCTTCCAAGTTCAAGGTGCGCATTTTTGGAACTCCCTGCCTGCTGAGATTAAACATCTTCCATCTCTCAGTAGGTTCAAATCAGCGGTAAGAGGGTACTTGCTCGACCTAAATTAATACTTTTTACTAATTTATGTTAATTTATGTTAATTTATTTAATTTATTTGTGTAACGTCCTCTATATAGGCTTTAGGAGTGAGTGTATTTGTTGTATGAGTGTTGGCTGAATGGTTGGTGAGTGAGAATTCTTATTTGATTTTATTCTTGACTGCGTTTCATGCTATTGCGTACGCTTGTTATTTTATTTTATTATGTATTAAATTTAATTCTTTTAAATTTTAATATTGTGACTGATGGATATTGTATGACTGATTTTTATTTATATGATTATTTTTATTTATATTGCGTGTATTTTATGATTACTTTGTGATATCACTTTTATTTATTTTAGTTTGTGACTTACTTATTCAGTATTATTAGATTTAGTGACTGACTGTGATATTAATCGTGCAATATTAACATTTACATATATATTTATACTTTTTGTGCAATATTTATTGTTTCTATATTTACAAATAGTATTACACGTTTTTGTACTCTTTTACAAAATAAAATAATATCTATCTATATCTATCTACCTATAAGAAGAATCGGTGGTAGCGAAGGGACTAAGGCCCTTGGCTCATGCTGTAGTAGACCAGAGTTTAATCCCCGGGAAAATTTTGGAAAAATTTTTCTGAATTTCTCTCTGTGAAATAGAACTAGGAGACCAGGAGAAACCAATTAAAAATTCTCCCTGGCCAATATTTGGTACGAAGAAATTAATTAATTCGAAATATTTTTTAAATGCATGAAAATATTTTATTGGAGGGAAAAAATTTTATTTTTATTACGAAATATTAATTTAAAATAAAATTAATAACTTCTAGTATGAGATATTTTTAAGTTTAAGAAATATCTTATGTATGTTGAGCAATATTTCATTGATATTTAAAAATGTTATTTTCACTGACGAAATAAATGAGATTGATATAAAAAGTATTTCACCTATAACCAGAAAAAATCTATTCGATACAATAAAATTTTTTTTGTTACAAAGAAATTTTTTTTCCAGTGTCGCTATTAGATCTGAAGTAATGGTTTTATCATCTATCATTTATTCTCATCATGGAGCGACAAAGACAGAATTAGGTTCAAGTAACAACCGCTACTTGAGTTAGGTATATGAATAGGAGTCTTAGATCGTCTATGATAATGAAAATTTATATGGTTGGAATATATATTCAAAATAGATTAAATAATAAATACTGTTTTTTTCATTAAGAAATAATAAGTTGATTGAAAAAAAATTTTCTCTTATTTATTTTTAGTCTATTTTCAATCATAATAAATTTTATTAAAAACGGAGCAATTTATTATAACATATTTTAACAATGAAAATAATACTTTTAATCTTATTTAAATAATGAAAATAATTTCAATTTATAAAATTCATAGTAAAGGATGAAATATTTTTATCTTACCTGCAAGAAATAAAATGTTGGCTCTCGAATATTCGCCTTTGCGACTCGAAGGATTACAGTGAAGTTGACGATGATTATTTTTAACGAAGTGAAATCCGTTATTATCAAAGTCCTCACAATCGTCTGACACAAAAGAAACAAGAGTATCTTCTTTTCGTACTCTTCTTATACATCGGCTTTGTTCCAAATGCTTCTCGGGGTTGCGCACGCCGTGTTCAGAAAATTTATCACGCGTTAAATAGCTCTAAAGAAGCTTTCTGATTGGCCGATACAGCTTATCTATAAAGAAACCCCCAGTATGTGCAGTAGATTTTCGGACACAGCAATATACTAAGCATTACTGGTGCGCAACTTCAAAAAGCGTGTTTAACACAGCCATTTGTATGCGAACGTAATTTCGTGAGCAAGACAATGAAAAGTCTGTGAACGCATCCATACGATGCAATACATACAGATATATATATATAAATACATTAGTAACACATCAGCTTTGGTCCAATTGCTCGCGATATATATATATATATATATATATATATAAATTTTGCGAATACGGCGTGTGCAACCCCAAGAAGCATCTCGATCAAAGCTGATGTATTAGAAAAGTACAAAAAAAAGATTCTCTTGTGTCCAGCGATAAACAAAATTTTGTTAAACTCAAAAAAATGTAAAAAATTGAAAAAAAATTATTTTGCTATAGTAACTTTGTTTTTTAGAATTATTTATTAATTATCAAATTTTGAAAACTATTTATTTTAATACTTTTTTTTTACACATTTTTGAATTTCCCTCTCTGACTCTGCGACTTTCGGCATCGCTGCTTGTGTCTTTTGTGCCGGACGATTGTGAGGACTTTCATAAGAACGGATTTTACTTCGTTAAAAATCACCACTGTCAAATTCACTGTTATCCTTTGAGTCACAAAAGCGAATATTCAAGAGCCAACATTTCATTTTTGGCAGGTAAGATGAAAATATTTAATCCTCTACTATGAATTTTATAAATTGAAATTATTTTCATAATACTTTTAAATATGATTAAAAGTATTATTTCTACATGAATTAAAAGTATTATTTTCATTGTCAAGATATGTTAAAATAAATTGCTTTGTTTTTAATAAAATTTATTATAATTGAAAATAGACTAAAAGATAAATGAGAAAAAATTTTTTTTTAAATTGATTTATTATTTCTTAATGAAGAGAATAATATTTTTAATTTAATCTATTCTGAATATATATTCCAACCATATAAATTTTTATTATCATAGACGATCTTAGGCTCCTATTCATAGACCTAACTCAAGTAGTGGTTGTTACTTGAACCTAATTATGTCTTTGTCTCTCCATGATAAGAATAAAAGACAGATGATACAACTGTTACTTGATCTCGTTAATAGCTACACTGGATAAAAAATATATTAGTATCGAAAAAAATTTTATTGTATCGAATATATTCTTTCGGGCAAACGGTGAAATATTTTTTTTATCAATATCATTTATTTCGTTAGTGAAAATAAAATTTTTCAATGTCAATAAAATATTTCTCAACATACATAAGATATTTCTTGAACTTAACACTATCTCATACTGGGAATTATTAATTTTATTTTAAATTTATATCTTGTAATGTCAAAATAAAAATTAAGTTAAATAATTAAAATAAAATTTTTTTCCTATAATAAAATATTTTTATGCATATAAAAAGTATTGCGTATTAATTATTTTCTGCGTACCAAATAGAAGTAACTATTCATTGAATAAATATTAATTTTCTTTAAAAATATATCTGAATTTTTCAAGCCTGGAAAATATTTTTTTGTAGAAGAATATATAATTTTGAAAACATGAAACATTACTTTTAAGCATAGAAATAATTTGTTACAAGTAAATTTAAAATATTAATTCAAATAAATGTTTCAACAATTTTAAGTTCTTTTTCTGCAATACAAATTTCAATTTTTTTTTAATTACTGAAACTCTTTTGATTCAAAGAATTATTTTTTTATTCAAAGAAGTATTTTTTTAAAACAGTTAAATAATGATTTTAATTCAAATTTATTTTTTGTAATTATTTTTATAAATAATTGTTGTGAAATTTTTTTTTACTGAAATGTACGTTTTTAATCAAAATAATAATTACTTTATTAAAATGAGAAAATTTTTTAAGTTTTTAGTTATATTTTCTTCATTCTAACAATTGTTTTTTTTCAATTCAAAATCCTCTTTGTAATGTAAAGAAATGTAATCAATTACACCGCTTTTTTGCACCAACAAACATTCTATTGTTGAAAAGAGATAGGTTTATGGAAGTCATGAACTAATTTATTTAATTTAAAAATGATGTCTTTGGATCAATAAATTATTTGATGTAAGATATTTTTTTCATTCTTATATAAAAATTATTTTAAATAAATATTACATTTTTTTTAATAAAAAAATATAGCATTGTTTTTAAGAAAGTTTTACTGACTTTCAATACTATTTTGGAAGTAACTAATTTCTTAAAGTTAATAAGATATTTTTCTAAATTCGAACATTGTTTTTTTCAAATATAATATTTTACGAAGAAAAAGAATATTTCAAGGTTTTATTTTTTATTTTAAAAATTATTTTATTAATTTAAAAATGATTTTTCTTTGACTCAAAGAAATTCATTTCCTTGCACCGTATTTCTTATATTCAAAAACACCTTCTTTAAAGTTAAAAAAACTTTTTGCTGTGTAGTCACAAATTTTGCGTGAAATTCCGTGATAAAAGGAACATTTGAACATACTATTTTAATATCATTTCAAAACAATGTATAATAACTATTTTCATAGTGGGAAATAAGGCTTCCTATTTTTTTTAAACATTCTGCAGTTAAAAATGAAATTTCATTTCGTTAATATGAAAGGACAAAGATGAGCCACCTGCTCTAGGATAAATTTAGGACAAACGTGCCTGTTTTCTTTTAATATCTTACAAATAATACATGTTTTTGATTAACAATCATTGATTATTTTATTACTCATTAATGTCAAATTATTCTTTTCTTTTATGCTATATTATTGAAAAAATCAATAATTTATAAAAATATTATATCTTTTTATTACAATTTAGTTTTTGAATAACACTAATTTAAAAATTCGTTGCATGACACAATATATAGTAAAGTTGAGATTAAGATTAGAAAAGGACGAAAATAAATGACTTATTATAAAACAAAATTTTTAAAGGTTGCTTTATCGATCAAATATAGTTTAAAAATAAATTTCGTTTTTTTTTCATATGAATAAATATCGGAATTGTTTTGTGATCCCTAGCGGGAATATAAAATGTTTAAAAATGTTTAAAACTGTTCAAAACTGTTTGAAACTGTTTATAAGTGCGAAATTTAGGACATTCGAAACAGTTATGAATAGTTTTGAACATTTTTAAACACTTTCAAAAAGTTTTGAAAAGTTCGATATGATTTCAAATGGTGTTTAATAGTTTTGAATTTTTTATGTTAAAAAGTTGTAGATTATTTTAAATATTCAAACTATTTGAAACAATTTTAAATCAATATGAACTATTTTTTATAAACTTGAACAGTTTTAAACAGTTTTAAAAAGTTTTAAAAAGTTTGACATGATTTCAAACAGTGTTTCATAATATTGTGTTTTTAGAAATTTTCTTATATTAAAATTTATATAATATATACGAGAAAATGTTCACTTCAGTTTCAAATTATTCTGTATTGTTCAATACTGCTCAAAAATGTTTAAAACTGTTTATAACTGTTTGGAATGTCCCAAATTTCACATTTATAAACTATTTTGAACAGTTTTAAACAGTTTTAAACATTTTTAAACAGTTTTGACTAATTTTAAACTATTTCAATAAGTAATGCACATTTTATATTTCCACTAGGAATTGGAGATATCATCTTCTCCTCTATTTTATTGCCAGTGGGTCTCTTGATCGCTGTGGACTGAGACCCGTGATTTCACCTTACTCATGTAATTTTTATAGGCCAGGGTAAATTTGTAATTGGTTTTTCCTAGTCTCCTAGTTCTATTTCACAGAGAAAAATTCAGAAAAATTTTTTCAAAATTTTTCCGGGGATTAAACTTTGGTCTACTACAGCATGAATCAAGAGCCGTAGCACCTGCGCTACCACCAATTCTACTTATAGGTATGAACTTATTTTAAATAAATGTGAATCGGAAGAGTGTAAATATGTTTAAATTTAAAGAACAGTCCAAGAAAAATCATACCTACTGAAAATATTGTATGGACTCTCATGTGAGATCTCATATGAAATCGCCTATGAAATCTCATATATATTCGTTAAATTTTGGAAATAAAATAAATATATGTGAGATCTCATGTCAGATCGCACATATATTTATTTTATTTTAAAAATTTAACGAATATACATTCGATTTCATATGCGATCTCATAGGCGATTCCACGTGACATCTCATATGCGATCTCGTGTGCGATCTCATATGTGATCTTACATGGGATCTCTTATATATTTTATTCAATTTAAAAAATTTGAAAAAGATATTTATTACTTTTTTATTTTTTTCAGCTTGTTCTTTAAATTTTGACAAATTTTGACATTAGCTATATTAATACCATTATTTTAGTTAAAATAAAAAAATCCTTTAGAGCTGTTATTTTTTTATGAACTTGAATCGCAAATTATATATCAAAGTTGCCAAACCTAACCCCGAAATACTATAAATTGCTAATTTGTATATAACTTTTTAAGTATTTGGTAGATTTCTTTAGTTGTTCGCACTCAAGTTAAATCCTACTAATTTTTTTATTGAAGTGAAACATAAACTTGGATCAAAAATATTATCAGAAGGGGGAAGCACCACCATGCCCTCAATTTATATAATTACACTAATATTATCAATACGTATTCGCACACTAGAACTTCATCATATTCAATAAATTTAGTAGAGCCATATGACCCAATGTATCTTGCCCGGGGTTAGTAGTTCCAATTTTGGCCACTTTGTTTTTGCATGGTATTTCATGATGTCACTTTCCAATTAAGGATCAGCTTTTGACTAACTTTACTGATCGAAAATATCTAAAAAAGAATTTTGACTAATGTACACACTTCCGTTTTTCATACGATAAAATGAATAGATATTTATAAGTGAAAGCAATTATGATATGTATTTTTATTAAAACTAAATTAAATTACTTTTTTAGCTACTTTTGATCAGTAAAAAATGTCTAAAACCTCGTCTAAAACTGACCTTTAACATGTAAAATAGTATAATACTAAAATATGTGTATTACCTTACTTTTAAAGTTTAGACGTACATTGCATACAAATATAATTCTTATTATGAAAACCATGTGAATAGTCTGTATGAATATGATTATATATCATGGTTTGAAATTATATTCGAGCACGATTTTGAAATTTTTCAGATTACGGTAGATTCACGACTGAATCATGAAAAGAAGCAATAAGATTGCGATAATACTTTAAAATAAAACTAAAATCAATAATTCTTGAGTCAGAAAAACCTATATTATTTAAATCTGTAAGACACTATTGTAAATAATATGTAAAAATAATTCATCAGTATAATAAAAAAAGATAATAAGAACTAAGTCACTGTCAGTTCATCGAAGGTAGTTTGTCATAATGTTCTAAGACATAAATTAAGCTGCAACTGTTTTTACGGCGACATGCAAATTGTGTAACAATTGGTAAGACGTGTTATGCCGTAAATCTAAACCAGATGCAGCGTGCGTCATAGAAGGACACTACCTATTGATTAGAAAAACTGTCATTAATCAGTGAACTGACCTCGAGCCTCGTATACATGATTTCGTCTGTGATATGAAATAAGTATCTCAATTTTTAAATATACAAATTCTGTACAAACCTTTGTATACGAACGGCACCGCTCCAGACCTCACTGAAAAGTGATGGCCTTCTCGAGTGTAAAAGGCGATATGCATAATTGTAGTGACTAGTATCTTAATTATTACTTATAAATAACGTCTAAATCTTCGTAAAAAATTTGTTTCTAATATTATTCAAATGCAAAGTATAATTACGCTCGAATATAGTTTAAAACCATAATCCATAATAGCATGCTTCAGATAACGATTGTTTTGTAGATGTAGTGTAGAATCATTTAATCGTAATTCTATTAATATATGGCTGATTCCATTTCAAATCGAACAGTCAGTATACACTCAAGTCACCAATTACTGCGCTAATGGAGTATGTTATTCCACCCTAAAAATAAGGGTATACGTATTTTTTTATTTTGCTGAAATATCAAAATTGCATCAGATATGCACTTTTGAAAATTGCATACAAAAACTAAATGTTAAAACTGAAAATGTTGAGAATAACTTTAGAGAGCTATCGTTTTACCAATTTCCAATGAATTTTGATAAACCTTTTTTTATTTTATTCCGTTTTGAGCCCTCTTCAACTCCGTGCAAGAAATTTAAAAAAAAACTAAAAAATGACTGAGATATATGCATTTTACCAAAAAATGCACTTTTTATGCACATGCATTTTTCTCGAAAAGGCCATTTTTTTTTTGCTGAAATTTTTTTTGCTGATAGAGGACCAAAATACCTATCTAATAGTACTGGTTTGATCCCGGGGTTTTTGGTTTGGAGCGAAAAAAAAATTCACAAATTTTGTTGGTGAAAAAATCTTGTATATACGTTCGGAAGTCTTAAGCAGTCTGCATTCAAACACTGTCGTATGCTTGGCTCATCATTTGTTTACATTTGTATGCATGTATATAGCATCAATAGTGATATATATATATATATATATATATATATATATATATATATATATATATATATATATATATATATATATATATATTTGTAACGTTTTTCCCTTTCGGGAGGAGGAAATACGTGTAACTCCTGTTGCCAGACGCTTCAGTGAGTTACCAGGGTAAGATCGGCAGGAGTTGGAGGGATCGGACGGTGGAAAGTAAAGGAAAGTAACCGGGTTTAACACGTTCGGTTATGCTAGGGAGTACCTTGGCTTTATTGTACTCATAAAACTCTTACAACGACGATTACAAATGTGAATTAATAATAATGTATAAATCAAAGCTAAACCTAATGATCTTATATAATGCAAATAATTAACCTAACCTTAACGGAATGTAATGTACAAAGATAATGAAATCGGCCACTTGACGGCTATTCAATAAGTGAAATCAATTAATCAATAATCTTTAAGGAATCTGAATTATAGTTTACTTTAACTAAAGATTCTACGGCCTGGACGGTTTAATTTATACCGGCGGCTTTTACCTGCAACAATGTGCAAAAAACAAAAGAGATAAATGATTAATAATCAAATAATTATAATATAACTAGGCGGCGGCATCTAGTAACGCTATACTTAATACTACGGTAATAATAATAATAATGACGGTGGGTAGCCGGCTCCCTTAATTATCTGAGTTACAAATCTCTATAGGCATGCGGGACCTTTAAGTGACGTAAAGACAATGGGTGGCCGACACCCTTAACTTATTCTAATATCTTTATAACTACGCGGCGGGCGGACGGAGTCCTCTAATTAATATAAAAAATGTATTGGGTGGACGACACCCTTAACTTATTCTAAAGTCTGGTATTTACACGCGGTCGGACGGAGTCCTTTAAACTAACAAAAATATATATTGGGTGGACGACACCCTTAACTTATTCTAATGTCTAACATTTATGCGCGGCCGGACGGAGTCCTTTAAACTAATACGAATTGAATAATTAGGTGGACGACACCCTTAATATATTCCATAGTCACGCGGCGGCGGACGCGACGGCTACGGGTTAACCAGACCCTTAATTAAGCCAGCGGCGAAAATGTGAAATAGAATATAATACTATGGGTGGACGTCACCCTTAAATTCAACGGCGCAAGTTCGGCATTGCGGCGGCGGCAAAAATAGCTAGTGTGCTCTAGGCAGGTAGATCTACGCCAGCGTGCTCACTCGACGTATCTCTAACACTGCTAGCATATGCACTGGAGTTTAGACCAGCGTGCTCACTCGGTCTATCCCCATGTGCAAGAGAGAGAAGCTAGTCCTTCTACAAGAGAAGGCACCCAGCTACTACTTGTCCCACTCTCTCTTAGCCTAGCGTGCTCACTAAGGTAAAGAGAGAGAGGAGACCGTAGTCTGCACTGCTCTGCTTAGCTGTGCTTCTCGGCCTCTTATATACTCCGGCCTCATTTTTCCCGATGCGTGCAACGACGTTTGAAGTTGCCACCTGGTGGCTGAGCTCAGAACTACTGTTCTATCGTAGCTGGCCGTTAGGCGGGAAATTTGAATGCGCGGGTATGTATACTCGTCGCAATATATATATATATATATATATATATATATATATATATGTGTGTGTAAATTTGTAATATAAAAATAAATATTTAAACATGAAAAAAAAGAATTCTATTCGTGTATATCTATATTATGTATGTTTCGATGTACAAACAATAGGAGGCTAACTCGCGGACAAATACATCGCGTAACCAAAACAGCATATTAGAACTGTTATATAGAAGCTAGTTATTTTTACGGCTGCTTTGAAAGGTGCTTCTCGGGCTTGTGAAAAATTCAACAAAATTGTGAAATAACAATTTCCGAAATTTACTGTTCTAAAAGAATTTCATGTCCCGATTTTTTTCAAATGCATAAAAAGGTAGTTTATATGAGCAGTAATTCACGTTTTAGACCGTTGGAAGATTTAGCCATTAATTTGGCACAGCTTCATCCAGATTTAAATATATTGCCATCTACTAATGTATGTAAAAATTGCCATAAACGCATATCAAAAATGATTTTAAGTGATCTTGAGTCTATATCTGAAAATGAAATCACTGAACTTTTTAGCGGAAGAGATGATGATTTTATTCCGAAGACACCCGAACGAATAGAGGAATTAAACGAGAGTATTAATTCAGTTCTACCTGAATGCATCTTACCCCTAAAAAGAAAAACTGCAATACCTGAAAATTTTAGAGGAAATTACGTATCTAAAAAGAAAAAATCCTTAATTTTAGCTTTTTCTGCTACTGTTGGAAGTATATTAGAAGATGCGTATGGCATTTCAGTTGAATCAATAGGATCGGACGAAAATTCCACTGAAAACTATTGGAATGAATTTTTAGAAAATTTTAAATTGGCTTTAGAAAAATGCTCTTCTATTTCGGAGAAAATAAAACTTCTAACTCTACTACTTTCAAAATTAAGCAAAATAAAAGTTTGCTCACTATTCCCGAATATAAGCGAGTATATGATAAATAAATCAAGAAATCTCGTGAAAAATAAAGGAGTTTATTCGGAGCCAGATTTATATACTGGTCATCCTATTGATGAAAGCACAAAAAATATCGTTATGGAATATTTTTTAAATGATGATTTTAATTGTAGTAGACAAAGTCCAAATAAATCTGATGTCGTAACTGTTAAAATTAATAACACAAAAACTAAAAAAGTCAAACGGTTTCTTACTCGAAGCTTAAAAGAAACATATAGTCAATTAAGAAAAGAAATAGGTAAATTTCGGACATTGTTATTTCACAATTTTGTTGAATTTTTCACAAGCTCGAGAAGCACCTTTCAAAGCAGCCGTAAAAATAACTAGCTTCTATATAACAGTTCTAATATGCTGTTTTGGTTACGCGATGTATTTGTCCATGAGTTAGCCTCCTATTGTTTGTACATCGAAACATACATAATATAGATATACACGAATAGAATTCTTTTTTTTCATGTTTAAATATTTATTTTTATATTACGAATTTACACACATATATATATATATATATATATATATATATATATATATATATCACTATTGATGCTATATACATGCATACAAATGTAAACAAATGATGAGCCAAGCATACGACAGTGTTTGAATGCAGACTGCTTAAGACTTCCGAACGTATATACAAGCATTTTTCACCAACAAAATTTGTGAATTTTTTTCTCGCTCCAAACCAAAAACCCCGGGATCAAACAAGTACTATTAGATAGGTATTTTGGTCCTCTATCAGCAAAAAAAATTTCAGCAAAAAAAAAAATGGCCTTTTCGAGAAAAATGCATAAAAAGTGCATTTTTTGGTAAAATGCATATATCTCAGTCATTTTTTAGTTTTTTTTTAAATTTCTTGCACGGAGTTGAAGAGGGCTCAAAACGGAATAAAATAAAAAAAGGTTTATCAAAATTCATTGGAAATTGGTAAAACGATAGCTCTCTAAAGTTATTCTCAACATTTTCAGTTTTAACATTTAGTTTTTGTATGCAATTTTCAAAAGTGCATATCTGATGCAATTTTGATATTTCAGCCAAATAAAAAAATACGTATACCCTTATTTTTAGGGTAGAATAACATACTCCATTAGCGCAGTAATTGGTGACTTGAGTGTATACTGACTGTTCGATTTGAAATGGAATCAGCCATATATAATATATAAGTAAATTGAACTATGGACCAAAATTTAGATTTTAGATGTGTTGACATTAATTACAACTATAAGTTTAGGAAAAAATCAAATTTTTTTGCTCATGAGATCTCATGACCAGAAAAATTTTATTTTAGTTCACATGAGATCTCATATGAGATCTCATGTAAGATCTTATGTGAGATCGAGTATTGGGAAAAATTATATTTTTCGCACATGAGATCTCACGTGAGATCGGGCATCGGGAAAAACAAAGTTTTGCGGCACATGAGATCTCACGTGAGATCTCATATGAGTTCTAATATGAGATCTCGTTTCATTTTCAATCGTGAGATCTCATGTTAGATCTCGTGTGAGATCTCATATGAGATCTCACGTGGGATCTCATGTCATTTTTTTCAGTAGGGTAGGTATCCAAAGACGGCGATCGTGGGTACCACAGCATAGTAAATAACTATTTTTTAACAAGTATCTACATCGAAAAAGTAAAGTATGTATATATATATATATATATATATATATATATATATATGGGACATTTCACGCCAACTGATAGAGCAATATAATAAAAATCGATGAAACTCTAAGAATTTATTCTTTTTCTTACCCGAAATATGTAAAAAAAATTTCAAGGATCTAGATTGAAAGGATCAAGAGTTACAGGACCTGGAAATTTGAAAATTTTTCAAAATTTTTGGAAAAGTCCCAACTTTATCATTTTTTTTCTGAAAATCCTGATGTTTTAGAGAAAAATGCATAATAACACTTCTTGTTGTTAAGAGCAGGTCGTATATCTCTATCCTTTTCTAATCAAAGAATTTATTTTTTTGCAAAAACTAATAATTGTAGCAAAAAATAAGGAGATAGCCCCATCTCGTATAATAAAAAGGAAGATTTTCTTTGATGAGAAAAAATTATTTTTATTGATTCGTTTTGAAGAAAACCTTGAAAAACTTAAAAAATAAAGGTTAGGATGAACGATTCAGTTTTTCAAGGTTTTCTTAAAAACGAAGCGATAAAAATAATTTTTCCTCATAAAAGAAAATCTTCCTTTTTATTATACGAGATGGGGCTTTCTTCTTATTTTTTGCTACAATTATTAATTTTTGTGAAAAAATCAATTCTTTGATTAGAAAAGGACAGATATACTCGACCTCCTCTTAATGAAGAAGAGAGTTAGCAGGATTCTTTAGAGAACTGAATTTCGCAGTTTTCTGATTGGCTCTTATATGTAAAACATGGTTATTGAAATTATTTAATGTCTGCCACTGCCAAAATTGGCTTTCGAAGGCTTATTTTTTTCTATTTTTTATCAACTTTAAAATAAATTTTGGTTCGTGTAAGCAAAAGTCACCAATAAGAAGCTATCACAGTTTTAAATATACATTTTCATGTAAAATTTATTTTTATTATTGAAAATAGCCTGTCACATACTAAACATGATCATTTGGTTTTAATACTCAAAAACTATTAAAATAAGTTTAAAAATCATTTAGTTAAATGTCATTTATCAATTATAAGCCTAATTATTAATTAAACAACACTCGTTATTATTATAATTACAATTAATTCCAAAGGAAAATTAGACTCTGAATTATTCCAAAATCAAATAATTATTTTTCAATCAAAATTCACTTATTTCAAAAAATTGATTCATCAATGAAAAAGAATAATTAAATAATTACTATTTTCCTTACCTTAACTTTCTAGAAAAAGTATCTGTTCAATAGAAAATGATGATAGAACTTTGGAACACACACTAAATGAATTTTTTGGGGATGATTATAAACAAAAGCTTTCTGATTACCCATCTTTATTTATTTATTTAAATATATATTCTTATTTTCATTTAACAGATAGACGTATTCTTTGACTCAAAATACTATATATTGAATGTTAGTTTATAACTTTTTATGCATAGTATTTTAATGGATCTTTTGAGTTATCCGCACTTAAGTTTAAACTCATAAATTTTTTTACTGTAGCGAAAATAAATTTTAACCACGAAGCAAATGTTCAAAGTTACCTCCATTTACTTGTAGACACAAAGTTAAGCGCCTTCGAAAATGACGTACAGTCTTCAGTAGAGTTTGTCTCGAAATTCCCGCACATGCTTGACGAATGCGATTTTGCATGTTTTCTCTAGTTGTAGGCCGCTCTTTAAAAATAACATTTTTTAGGAATCCCCACAAATAAAAATCTGGAGATGTTAAATCAGGTGAGTTAGGAGGCCAATTAACTGGCCCTGCTCTGCCGATCCATCTTTCATGGTAATTTTGATTCAAAAATTCTCGGACAGTTCGTGCAAAGTGTGGTGGTGCACCATCCTGCTGAAACCACATTCTTCGTCTAGTTTCTAAATCAACATCTTCCATTAATTCTGGCAAGTCGTCTCTTATTAACTGCAAATAGCTGTTTCCATTAACATTCCGCTCAAAAAAGTAAGGGCCAATCAAATATCCATTTACAATCCCACACCATACCATAAGGCTCCAGCGATGCTGATGATCTACAGCTCTGTGCCAATGAGGATTTTCATTTGACCAGTAATGACAATTGTGCCTATTTAATTGTCCATCGCTATAAAATTTAGCTTCGTCAGAAAAAAGTACATATTTGAAAAAATTAGGATCATTTTCTACAATGTGTAAGGTCCATTGGCAAAATTCAGTCCTCATTTGCATATGATTCCTTGTCAGTTCCTGTACGAGCGTGATATGTTTAGCATGGAAATTAAGTCTATTTAAAATTCTCAAAAATGTTCGTCTTGGAATACCAACTTCCATTTCTATTTGACGACTGCTGACATGAGGATTAAGATGAATAACTGCAAGAATAGTTATAACACGAGCATCATCTTCGTTGTACTCAGGACGCCTGCGTTGGCGAGTAAGACGTCCTCGACGAGCTTTGTCAGTTCAACTTTGTATTGACCTATCACTGGGATGTCTTCTATCTGGAAAGCGTTCAGCGTAAAGTCTTGCTGCAACACGATAGTTATTACGACATTCCACCAAAACCATTATCATATCAACAATCTCATTTGGAGGATAGTTAGCCATTACATCAGTTTTTAAATTTAAATAACACTGTTAAGTTGTAATTTATATTTCAAGTGTAGTCTAACAAACATAAAATTTTTGATAATAATAAAAAAAAGTGAAGAAGTAGTAATAGTAGTAAATGATAACTTTCCTCTAGCTCGAATTAGATACTTTAATATTTTTGTAAAAGATTATTTTTAAATCAAAAATAATTTATTTAACACAAACATGACTCTACTTATTTCTTCAATTACTACGA
Organism: Anastatus disparis; assembly: GCA_017163975.1. Lineage (NCBI taxonomy): Eukaryota > Metazoa > Arthropoda > Insecta > Hymenoptera > Eupelmidae > Anastatus > Anastatus disparis. The sequence continues at coordinate 4,488,428 of JAFFSR010000286.1, read as the reverse complement.
AAAACGCTTTAAAAAAAATTCAGTTATAAGATAAAACTGAATAATGAGTAGGGGCAAAATTCAATATGAAAGTTTACCTATCGTTCTTCGTAAAACATTATTTTCTAATCGAAAATAGTCTAAAAAGAATATTTTAATATTTAATCCGCGTTTAAATTCTTTTATTGCTATTACTACTTCATAAGTCTTAATATTATTATCAAAACTATTTTTATTTTTGTTTATTGCACTTGAAATATTAATCACAATTGAATAGTGCTATTTTAATTTTCCACTTTTGTATAACCTTTAAATAAAATTGTTGATATGAAAATGATTTTAGAGGTGTATCTTAATATTTTCGTGCTGCACTAAGACTTTACGCTGAACGTTCTCCAGCCAGAAGACATCATACTAGGTATTTCAGCATTTGACCTTGACATAACCTTCCAAAGGTCATGAAAAATATTTTAAAATACTGTTTCCGACGTGAAATTTTACGCTCTTTCAAGTCGACCTTGAAATGACCTTGAAACTGAAGTTCGAGGTTAAAATCAATCACACCAAAAAGTCCAGACATAAGTTGTGCATGGCGAGGCCCCCTTCGCCATGCACAAATTTTTTCTGAACTTTCCTTTCATACCGATACACCAAAAGTCTTAGGAAACCAGTGTAATTCAGATAAAGAGCATTCGATAAGTTTTTTATTATTCGACCTTGATTTTGGACCATTCCAAGGTCATAAAATCAACTTTCCCCTAGAATAATCTTACTAGGAGAGTATCAGACCTCCGGATCACGGATTTTGCTTAAACTTTGGGATAAGTTTTCAGATGTCAAAATATGGAAGGGAATAGAATTTTAGATCCCAACGCTCAATATTTCCCTAATTGCAGGCAATTAAAGAAAATAACTAAAAAAGTTACTAGATTTTCAAACGCATATAGTTCCTTAGCATTGATAGCTAGGAGCTTGAAACTTTTTTTAAATGAAAGCTGAGCTCAAATCCTTTCGAAATAGTAATTATAGCATGTCAAAATATTATTTTTTCCCAAAGTTATAGCGTGATAAACATTGGACCTGATTTTTCTTTTTAAAACATTAATTAATAACAAAAGCTGAAATTGGGTCTAATGTTTATTACGCTATAACTTTGGGAAAAAATAATTATTTTGACATGCTATAATTACTATTTCGAAAGGATTTGAGCTCAGCTTTATTTAAAACAAGTTTCAAGCTCCTAACTATCAATGCTAAGGAACTATATGCGTCTGAAAATCTAGTAACTTTTTCAGTGATTTTCTTTAATTGCCTGTCACTAGGGAAATATTGAGCGTTGCGATCTAAAATTCTGTTTCCTTTCATATTTTGACATCTGAAAACTTATCCTAAAGTTTGAGCAAAATCCGTGATCCGGAGGTCTGATACTCTCCTAGTTAGCGTAAAATTAACTAATATTTTTAAATTCGTAGTCTAAACTAGGAATTTCTATTACCAAAAAAAATTATTGATCTTAAAATGACCTTGAAATTTGACCTTAAGGTCAAGATGGTCAAGATCCTTTTACCTTGTAACTAAGATGACCATTTAACACTACTTAGATCATTTGCATTTATTAGCAAACCAAGATAATGCAGAAAAAGGGCATTTAATCGGTTTTTAGACATTTGACCTCGATTTTTGTCCTTGAAATCACCAAATAAATTTTGACCTGGGACAAACTTATCTTAGAATTTCCCGCTCTTTTTAAATCCGCAGTAAAAAATAGGTATTCCCCTTAAAAAAATGGTCTTGACCTTCAAATGACCTTGAAATTGGACCTCAAGGTCAAAACCAAGGGCGCAGTTAAATGGCTCTTTCTGTCACGGTCAATTTTGCTTTTGACCTTTTTTTTTGTAGCTGCAGTAGGTTCGGAGAAAATTGAGTGCGAAGATTAAAATGGCCCACCGTGTATATATATATATATATATATATATATATATATATATATATATGTTTATATCGTGCTTGCGAGTGGACATGAAAAGTCCCATGTATACGAACGTGTGTGTGCATGCATGCGAATGGACATGAAATGTCTCATATATATAACCTAAGGGTACTTAGATAAGTGTATACAAGTTGTCATGACAGGTCTCATATATATATATATATATATATATATATATATATATATATATATTTATATAAACCTGTGTTTGCAGTATGTGCGAGTTGACATAAAATGTCCCATATATATATATATATATATATATATATATAACAAAAAAATGTGGATAAACGTGAGCAAGTTGATATGAAATGGACCATATATATGCAAGAACCTGTCTGTAAGGTCGTACATGAGTTGACATAAAGAGGCCCATGTATATAAACGTGTGCGTGCATGAATGCAAATTGACATGAGACGTCCCATATATGTAAATCCAAAGGAACTCGGATAGGTGTGTGAAAGTTGTCATGAAATGTCCTATGTATATAGAAAAGCCTGTGATTATATGTACGTACGAGTTAACATGAAATGTCATATATATATATATATATATATATACATAGGCGGTACAGGTGAAAGTGGTAAAAGCTACTTATTAAATACAATTATAACTTATCTAAAAGTTCATAGAATCAACTATTCAGTTGTATCATGGACAGGTATAGCGGCTAATTTATTACAAGACGGTGTGACAGAACATACAGCATTTAAATTATCGTTTACATATATGGAGACACAATATATAATATTAGTGCACATAGCGAAATAGGTAAAAAAAATGTATTAATTGTTATCTGGGATAAAATCACAATGACATCAAAATACGCTTTTAAAGCCGTCGACCGCATGTTTAAAGATGTATGTGATAATAATTACTTGTTTGGGGAGAAAACATTTATCATATCAGGTGATTTTAGACAAACATTAACAATAGTAAAACATGGAAATAGAACGCAGATAGTAGAAAATTATGACAAAAAAAGCTATTTATAGGAACATTTTCAATGTATGTCTTAGAAAAAAATAAACGTTTATCGGGATCAGATGATAAATTTAAAAATTGGTTACTATATATAAGAAATGGTGATTTTCATTCAAAATATGAAAAAGGGAAATAAATTTATACAAATTCCAAAAGAAATATTGTCAAAGGGCAATCTAATTGATAAAATTTACGAGCATAATATAAATATTGAAAATTGTGACTGTTACGAAAATATTATGTTAGCACTGAAAAACGTAGATGTAACAAAAATGAATAAAAAAAATTTCATCCAAAATAAATGAATCAGTGATAGAGTACTTGAGCATTGAATCTGCAAAAGATGTAAATGACGAAAGTTTGGACGCATTTTTGACAACAAAATTTTTAAATTTTTCAACCCCCAACGGTTCACCTTCATATGGATTACAATTAAAGAAAGGAGCTATAGTAATGCTTCTAAGAAATGTTAATTTGAATAAAGGACTTTGTAACGCAATCCGATTAACGCAAATAGAACAATTTACTATGATTGCACAAATATTAAAAGGAAGTAAAAAAGGGAGCACTATATTCTTACCACGTATGACCTTATCAGCAAATGATGAACTGCCATTCCAGATGATCAGAAAACAATTTCTTGTAAAACTTGCTCGTGCAATGACTATTAATAAGTCGCAAGGACAATCATTTGAAAAAGTAGGAGTGCATTCACCAACACCAATTTCAGTCATGAGCAACTATACGTGGTACTTTCAAGGACAACTAATAAAAAAGAATTGAAAATATTATCAACAGAAAAATCAAGAAAAGTTACAGATGAAATGGTCTTTACTAAAAACATCGTTTACAAAGAAATTTTATAAAACCACAATACAAGAATTAAATATAATGAATAAGAAAATAAAATCAAACATATTTGAAACTCTAATATAATATTAAATAAAAAAAAATTAAAAATTATAAGGTAGAGTTTAGAACTGTGTGGTTAAAAATCACCGCTGCTATTTTTAGTTCTGTGCCATTGAAAAAACGCGATTGCTTTTTTAAATACTGTGTGGTTAAAAAAAGACATAGCTGCTATTGTAAGTGCTGTGATGGGGAAACACGCTTAAACTACTGTAAGCGCTGTGTAATTAGAAATCCGCGACTGCTTTTCAGAGCACTATCTGGTTTAAAAAACACGACTGCTGTTTTAAAAGCTAAAGATGAAAAACGCAACAACTGTTGTAAGCGCTGTGTAATTAAAAATTCGAGGTAGCTATATTGAGCACTGTGTGGTTAAAAAAACGCGGCTACTATTGTAAGTGCTGTGTAGTTAGAAAACACGACAACTATTGTAAGCGCTGTGTAATAACAAATTCGGGGCTGCTATTTTGAGCGCTGTGTGGTTAAAAAACGCGGCTGTTATTGTAAACGTTGTATAATTAAGAATTGACAGTCGCTATTTTCAGTTCTGAGACAAAGAGACAAAGGCAGAAGAACGGAGACAAAGAGACGAAGACAGAAAGACGAGAGACAGTGACGAGAGACAGAGACGGAGAGACAAAGACGGAGAGACGGAGACGGAGAGACGAAGATGGAGAGACGGAGACAGAGAGACAGAGGCGAAAAGACGGAGACGGAGACGGAGAGATGGTGACGGAGAGACATAAAGGGAGAGATACAGAGACGGAGACGGAGAAATAGAGACGAAGTGACGGAGATGGAGGGACGGGGACGGAGACAGAGACTGAGACAGACAGATGGAGACGGAGAGACAAAGATGGAGGGACGGTGACAGAGAGACGGCGATAGAGTGACGGAGTCGAAGTGATGGAGAGACGGCGATGGAGAGACGGATTTGAAGTGACGAAGATAGAGAGACGGAGACGGAGAGACGAAGACGGAGATACGGATATTGTGTATGCGTGTATGTGTATATGAGTAAGTGTATGTATAGGGATATATGTATATGTGTGTATGTGTGTATGTGTATGTGTGTATGCGTATGTGTTTATGCGTATGTGTATATGTGTATGTATGTATGTATATGTGTTTACGTGTATGTTCAAGATGCACGTGTGTATGTGGATGTATGTATGTGACAATAATGCAAAAGATATTCACGTAAGAAAAAAAAACCTAATTCTTCACTTTAATATAATAGTAGCAATCTATTACTCCACAAATAAGAAATAAGATGAGGAAAAGAGTGAGGGAGATTTTGGTTATGGCTAGGGTAAGATGTCAATGTGTATAAAAAATGTAATGATGATGTATAATTCACATATTGAATATAATAATTATTATATTTTTGCATATAATTTTCATATGCTACTATAAATTGTTCTGTACATTATGATTATTTCATACATTCAAGGAAATGTTTATTTATTCTAATTTTTGTTACTAGTTTTGATATTTATCAAATTAGGCTTTGTATATATACAATGTACAATCATAATAAAAATAATAAATTTTGTTAAAATTTATAATGGGTACTTATTTTTTAACGTCACAATCAATAGTTTATCTGTCAACTTACCCCTACCCCTCAGACAATTTACCTTAAGATGAGAACTATTTTATAATTCATTTGTTATAAGACTTCCATTTCTTAAAAAATCCTCAAATGTTGCTATAGCGGAGTACTTGTACAAGTGCTTTTTATTTCTTTATAGGTCTTATAGTTTCTGCACATAAAATTCAAATTTAAAAACTTGATACCCAGTCTTCTCTATGTTTTTTTGTGTTGACAATCGGTGACGCGAGTAAAATTTTTGTGTAACAACCTACTCGCGGCAGATTAAAAACTAATGATAAAAAGATTCATTGATCAAAATAGAATAGTAATATAAAGATATAAAACTACATGAAGACAGGCAATCTAGACAAAAAGATTTCATTAAAAAATTTACAAAGGCAACAGAAAAGGAATATGGAATAAAAAAAAAGTAAGAACATAAAAAAATGATTTATAAATCAAAGCCGCAAAATTATATGTTAGAAAAAAAATTTTTTTTAAAAAGTTATCTTTTGTTTGTTTGCAAATATCAAAATGGGATACTTAAATGAAGATCACAATTTTTTTTCTCTGAAGTTTTTTTCTAAGCATCCTTTTTGAGATATCAGCTGTTAAAAAAGGGGTTTTTTTACATTTATGACCATAAATCTATTAAAAATAGACGTACGGTGGTCTTTAACCTCTTCTTATGAAGACGAGTATTTTAGTCTTTACCTCGTTTTTGAATTTTTAACTTCCGATAATTTTTGATAAAATTACACAAAGTTCAAAGTGGATAAAAAAAAATGTTTTTGAATTTCGAACAAAAAAAAATTGATTCCAAAAACATGGCACTAAAAAATAACAAGAAATATATTTTTTGACCCTCAGGGCGCAAAATTCAAATTTTTCACCCTTTGGATCGAAAAACAATATGTGTACCACGGGCGCAAGGGGATTCGCGGCCTTCGTGCGAATTTAGCGCCCTCGCAGAATTCCCTATTTTGCGCCCTTGGTACACAATGTACTATTAATTAGGCTGCTTACAAAGAAATTAACTAATAGGTAAGACAATATATACCTAAAAATATTAGAATTTTTAGTCGGTGACAGCCTAAAAAAATTGTTTCAAATTTTAAAAAAATATGATAAAAAATATTTTTACAAATAGTTTTTTTAAATATCGTTTTATTAGGTATCTTATTTTAAATGATTTGCTTGCATTAACCTAGTATCAGCCCAGTACTTATAAGACACATATGGGACCTTTCTGGAGATATTCTCTATCAGATGAAAAAAGATTTATTTCCGATCGGTTCAGAAATGACGGAGTCTTAAGGTAATAAACATTAAAAAAAATTGAATCGAATTGAGAACCTCCTCCTTTTTTGAAATCGGTTAAAAAAATAGTTTTATTTTTTATGTATAAATAATTCACATTTCAACTTTTTTTCATCAGAACAGGCGTTTTGCCAATTTTTTCTAAGAGGCCAAATTTTTGTGAGCCGCAATGTATACAGAAGTCATGAGATCTAAAGAAAAACAGTAATGGACCAAAGCCATTAAAGAAGAATTAAAATCAATGTATAAGAATAATGTCTGAATACTAGAAGATAGATTTAACATTAACAGAGATGAAAAGAGACCTAACATAGTCAACTCTAAATGGGTATTCAAAAAAAAGACAGAGCCTAATAACAAAAGAAAATACAAGGACAGTAGAAAGATATGGGCTGCAACCATTCAATAATGAGCCATGTTTATTTACTAAGCATGATTAAGATAGTACTCTGATTCTGGTCCTCTATCTAGATGACATCCTATTAATATTTGACAATGTAAGAATGTAAATAATGATTAAATCTTATTTGAAACAAGAATTCAAAATGAAATAGGAGAGCCCAAAAGCTTTTTAGGCTTAGAAATTAAAAGAGGTAGACAGAAGGAACTATCAAGTATAGAGCAGGAAAAATATATTAATAGAATGCTGACAAAATTTGGTTATGATTAAGCACACCCTCAACGAATTCCTATAATGACAAAGTAAGTGGCTAATCGAGAAAGAAGATAGTAAGAAGAGAATGACGAGATTAACAAAAGATTGATTACAAAAAATAATGCGATCGACCTTATAAATAAGCAGTGGGTTCACTGATATATTTGGCAAAAGCAAGCAAGTTACACATCATGTGCTGTAAATGTTCTAAGCAGACATAAAGTAAATCGGATAGAAAGCTACTGGCAAATAGTTGACCAACTCTTCAGATATTTAAAAGAAACTAAATACCTTGAACTTGAATGTTAAGGACAAGAAGACAGTTTGCAAGGATGTTTAGATGTAATCTTCGGAGACTGCAAGATTTCTCTTTTAATGAGTGGCTTTGCGATTAAACTATTCGGAAACACCATAGCTTGAAAAACTCATAGACAGAGATATGTACTATTATGTACCTATCAGGCAGAATATATCGCAATGAGTGAGTGTTCTCAAAAATTAATATCGATGTATTCAAGAACGTTCTCTAGTCGCAGCGATACTCATCAACGAATTGCTCATAACTCTGAAAAAATCGAGCATTGGACCAGATAGACGCGGCTTTTTTCATGATTTCTTCTAAGAAAAATATTTCAATGTTAAAAGAAAATCCGAGATTTAAATACAATGCACTCTCCTTGTTAGTTTCGAACGTGGAATTTAAACGTTGATTTTAAATTTCAAAACAAAGTCTTATAAAAAGTAAAAATCTATGTTTAAAACAAAGGTTAGAAGAACGTTGAAAATCAACGTTTAAGATAAAGAGTTCTCAAACATTGAAATTCAGTTTAAAAATAAAGGTAAATCAATGTTGGTCAACGTTTAGAAACATTGATAATCGATGTTAAAATCAACGTTGTAATCAACGTTGATTCTGAACGTTCCTATTTTCAAGCGGACCATAAGAACCTAATAGTCAAAACATTGGAACTTTAAGCTTACATAACTCACTTATTTACCTTGCTTGCCCTATTACGTCATTCATAACTTTTGAAGAGAATAATAAAAGTAATTCAATCCTAAAATTTCGAAAAAAATTTGAGTAATTTTATTTTTGAGAGAACATCTATAAGGTAGCATTATCTGTTGCATGTAGATAGCGTGAGTTGACTAAAGACTCTTCAAATTCAACAGAACGGATCGTGTTACCTAATATTAAACTATATTTTCGAAATTTGCACAATAAAGACTTTATTCTTATATGATAATAAAACTCGAGTACTATTTTATATTATCCTAATATATTTAAAAATTCGTCTATATCTAACAATATTTCTCATCGTTAATTTTAACACTATCAGTTGAAACAAGAAAAAAATAGCAGCCTCCGCTAAATGTTGGTATAATATATAAACTTGATAAAAACAACAAAATAATTTTTTGTCGCATAGTCTTTAAATGATACGAGACCTACTTACAATATAAAATATAACCTATCTTATTTGGCAGGTCTTGTATTAATTCAAAAAGCTACGCGATAAAATTATTTTGTTGTTATTATAATATTTACTTATGGTACTAATAATTAGCTAGAGCTGCTATTTTTTTCTTATTACAACCGATGATATCGTAAAAAATGATAAAATATTATCAGATAGATAGTTGGCCCTTCCTCTTAAAGTTGGTTGTAAAGCAATTATTTAAAATTCATATTATAAAAACTATTTAATTATGTTGTAAAAAATCATTTAAAAATTTCAAGAAGAAATAGTTTGCTTACGCAAAGCAGGCTTGGAAAATCGAATTGTGTTCACCATGGTGGAAAAAATTCTATACACCACTCGCAAATAAAGGTCATCCCATGCTCTTCTTTTTGTCACCCTTATTTGGCTTGGATGATAAAATCGACTTGTATTAAGATCTATTTTGCTCACCAATAGCATAATGCACTTTTCCTCATTTTGTAAGGTACTACTTTCATATAAACAGATATTGCTATACCTCTGCATGATTAACTTTACAATGCAATGTATTATAAATGCAATGTTTATAACTAAAAATAAATAGATGCCTAAGTAATAAGTAACTTGGGAATTTTTTCATAAAATATCATTAAAAACCTTAATCTTTTGGTTTTATGAATATTTTTCCTTTTTATAATTGCTATTATAATAATACTGATGAATAACAAGTATAGTGAATAAAAATGTATGGTTTTATGTTGGTATTTATAAACTTTAAAATGGAATAATAGTAAATTATGCAATTAGAAAGTAAAGTCTAATATTTCTCCCAAGAGAGAAATAGACTTTACTCTCGTGTTGCAAATTTTACTTTATTCCTACCTCAACCGTGGCCACTTTATTAATTTAAAAAAAAGTGGGTATGAGTGAAGAAAATAACATTTAAATTAATTTTATAATCACATATTGTTGTGAATTATGAACATAAACTATCTTAATAAACATTTATTGAGAACATATTTCTTTTTTATTTTAATTATTTTTCTCTATTCCTTAAACAAAAGCACGCAATTTCCCCGTTCCTTTACACTAGAAAAAGTAGCACTTTTAGCCACAGTTGAAACAACACATGCGCCTTCTGTCAGCGTGCCTCAAGAAGAACCTCTCTCGAGAAGAAACATATACCTTACTTAATCCAAACTGTTACTGAAAAGCTCGTGTTTATGAACTAAACGATCCTATTCTTTCTTTGTCTCTCTAATGACAAGAAAAAAAAGACAGATGATACTATGTATACGTTACGTTTATACATTAAAACGAACTGTATTCTAAAAAATATTATAGTACAAACATTCAAATCTTATTTTATGAATATTGTAGTGTTATAACCCTTTCAGAACGGAATTTTTATTTCATCACGGAAAGTTCTGATGACCATCAAGCGATAATAAGTGTTCATTTATTAAGCAATTTTTGCGATGAAAAATTTTTTTTTTCACTTTTTTCTTTTCAAGTTTTCTCAGTTTCTATCAAAGCTATAATAACTTAGGCCCTCAGTTTCAGATTATTAATTTAATTTAATTAATTAATATAATTAATATAAAATAATTAATTTATTCATTTAATAGATGTAAATTTTTTTTATATTATGCACCTTTTATCGCAGTAAAACATAGCTATTTTTTAGCTTATAAAAATAATACTAATTTTTTTATATTTAAAAAAAATGAATTATATCAATTTTATTTTAGAAATTTAGATAGCAGCACCAAAGAAAAACCTGATATTTCTAATATACGAGCATCTATAAGAGTTGTTACTGATAAAATGGATTTAGCTTATGGTTTGATGGGCTCTTTATTTCGAAGTGGTAGCAGACAAACATTCTTTAGCAGTCAAGTCGTGAGATATGCTGATTTGTATGCTCCAACTTTTTTGAACTTAATGTATTATCCTTTTTCTTATATGTTTAGAGCTCCTTCAATGCTTGTAAGTATGTTTTTAATAATTTTAAGAAATCTTAATTTTTTTTAATGTTCAAACATGAGATTTGTAACACGATAGCAATAAATAACGTACAAAAATTTTATATATATAATGTTCTTATTATTTTTTCTCTTTTGTTTATTTTTTTTATAAATTTTTATTCAGATATTGAAATTTTCTTTTTCTTTTATAGGTTAGAATACAAACATGATTATTTCTCTGTAAATAACAAAGTATTTATTAATTTATACGATATTTACAAGTACATGTTTAATCTAAAAGTTGACCTTACCTGTGAATAACAGAGAAACAATTTTTAATGTTATTATTCACTGACAAGGGGAGTGTTTCACCTTCGGGTCACCAATTTTGCTCAAATTTTGGGAATGTTTTCTGGATGCAGAAACATGAAGGAATCCAAAATTTTAGAGATCAACGTTCAATATTTCCCTAGTTACAGACCATTGAAGAAAATCGCTAAAAAAGTCACTAGATTTTCAAATGCTTATTGTTCCTCAGCATTATTAGCTAGAAGCTTATACCTTTTTTTAAATAAAAGCTGAGCTAAATTTTTTTTGAAATAGCACCTATAGCATCCTAAAATAATATTTTTTCCCAACGTTAGAGCGTAATAAAGATTGGACCTGAATTTTTTGTTTGAAACATTAATTAATAATAAAAGCTTAAATTGGGTTTAATGTTTATTACGCTATAACATTGGGAAAACATAATATTTTGATATGCTATAACAACTATTTCGAAAGGATTTCAGCTCAGCTTTCATTTAAAAAAAGGTATAAGCTTCTAGCCAATAATGCTGAGGAACTATAAGCGTTCGAAAATCTAGTAACTTATTTAGTGATATTCTTCAATGGCCTGTAACTAGAGAAATATTAAGCCTTGGCCTCTAAAATTTTGGCTTTCCTAATATTTCTGCATTGAGAAAACATTCCCAAAATTTAAGCAAATACGGTGACCCGAAGGTGAAACACTCTCTTTGTTAGATGTTTTTAGATTACTTTTACGATATTTTATTACTTTGTTATTCGTATGTCTTTATTAATGATACTAATTTCCACGTGCAAATTTAATTATTTTCCCGTATATTTAGGAATCTATTTTACCGACCTGGCTTGATATTAAGAGATCTAGTTAACCAATCTAATAACGCGCGCAAATCAAATATGATTTCCTTACATATATACATATGAAATATAAATGACGAAAAACAGAAATAATTCGGTACTGTCACAATATTATACTTGCGATTACATAGTAAAGTAAAGACTCCAAAACGTGATCAGTACCCAATAGATGATAAAAAATAAATAACTTAATTACTGATAATGTATGAAAAGAAATAACAATTAAAAAATCACTATATTTAAATTGTAAATTTTTTTTTATTATAAAAATATTGAGTTTTTTAAAAATAAATTTCAATCGTAAATAAATCAACGTAAATTTAAGTGATCAACTTTTAATATATCTGAGATAAAGATTTTTGAAAATCCTTTCACATTAAATTTCTGTATACAAAGAATTTATTTTTGTATTTATTTTAAAGCTAAGACCTTTCTTTATGATAATAAGAAAGAATTAAACCTTTTTTTCTGTTATTTTCATTTAATTTATTCTAATTTTCTTGAAGACCGATTGCGTTTTGGGGTCTTTACCTTATTTATTTCAATATTTTTTGCTTTTAAAAATTTATATTTTGGTAAAAAAAAATTTAATCTAAAAAAAGCAACAAAACTGTACAAAGTTTCAATTTTAAAGGTCCGACCCCTCACATATTATAATCGTGGAACTTATTTTATGTTGCTATTATAAGATAACTATCGGACATGAATTCAAACTGATGATTTTATTTTCATTTTTACTATCCCGGTCAAAAAAGGTTAGCTGTAAAATATAGCTAAAAAAATAGTTAAATATATAGCTGTATCGAGCAGTTTTTACAGCTATATCGATGTGTTTTTTTAGCTCTTTTTTATGGTTAAGAATGTACTTAATTTTATAGTTAATAATTTCGTTATCTACTCGGTCAAAAAAAGGTAGCTATAAATAGTAGCTAAGAAAATAGCTAAATATATAGCTGTATCGACCTGTCGTTACAGCTATATCGATGTGTTCTTTAGCTATTTTTTTTTAGTTGAACGTTTACCTAAATTTACATTTAATAATTTGATTATGTGTCCAGTCAGAAAAAGGTAGCTATAAAAAATAATTGAAAAAATAGCTAAATATACAGCTGTATTCTCAGTATTTTTTAGCAGTATTTTCAGCTGTATTTTTGATATTTTACAGTTGTATTTTTAGCTGTATTTTTAGCTGTATTTTATAGCTATATTTTTATAGCAGTATTTTTAGCAGTATTTTCGGAAATTCACATAAAGATTATTTTATAATTTCACGGAATAATAAATTGTTAGATTTTTTTTTTTTGCCCTATTGGCCCGGGCGCAGCCTGACTTGGCCTAGCACCCGCATCCCGACCACCTCTGTTTGAGGATGTACCTATCACACATTTTTTCCTATTTTTATCATGTTTTTCCTATTTGCTATCATCCTATATTTCTTTTTTCCTAATCTAATTAAAAACCCACATCCCCGAGAAATCTCTGACTGCCGCGTTCCAAGAGCAGTCGGTAAGTAGATTTCTACGGTCGGTTCCCGCATTTGCCCAGGCTTTTTAGACCTGTGACGTAGGGAAAACTCCCCCAGGAGAAAACCCACGCCAGGAACATTGACCCTTCGCACTCAGAGATTCTTTTTCCGATGAAAAAAGCCTGAAAAAAAATTTCAGGTGTTTTCACCGGGGATCGAACCCCCAACCGCTTGGAGCGAAAGTGTAGAGACCGTATAAGGCGTGTGCTTTAGCCGGTTACGCCACTGACGCTCTTTTAATAACTTGTTAGTTATTTTCCTGTAAAAGAAAGTTTAAAAAATGAGGTAGACCTCATAATGTTAGATCTCCGAAGATCGAAGAACTGTAACAAAGACGAACATTCGTAACACATTTATACTTATATTCATCTTGCACATTTCACTCAAGGGTGATTGAACTCCGTACGCATCATATGTCAAGTCTTCTACCTTGAGACTGCGATAGCAAACAATAACGTTATACATTCGCGAGAATGCGACACATAAGAATGCTATGCACAAAAGACGATCGAACTCTAAACTGCATCACATGCAAAATTCAATCAATCTCTTCCCCAAAATTATAAAAGTATCAATAATATCATACATACGAAAGAATGCAACTGTCTTTTACCCATAGTATAAAAACCCAAGAGTCTTTAGCTCGTGAGCTTAATTTCATACTTACCGTCTAAGGCTACGCTTCGCCTAAAATTATTGTACTTAAGGTTAAGAAGGGGAAATAAAGATAAGTCCAATTCAACACATATATACAGTACCGGGCAATAATTCTGAGCAGGTTATTAAATTTTTGCTCCGACTTTGAAAAAGCGTATCTTCTTCAATTTTCATCCTAGAAAAAATTAAAAAAAAGCATTTTAAAGTATTCGTTAAATGCTTTCTTTTAGGCTTACTTACATTTAACAAAAAAATTTATTTTGTAAAAATTATATCATAGAAATCAAAAGTTTTGCACCAGCGATTATGTTCTACTTGCTATTCAAGTGTTTTTTACAACTGCAAAAGTATTAGATCGATAACTGTATATGCTTAAAACTTAACAAAAAATAATTAAAATTTTTTTGTAAAAATAGCTGCAAATAGCATTTTTAGAGCCCTTTCCAAATCTTTTTTCAAATTTTTTCTATCTTAATTATTTAAAAAACTACAGCTGATTGAAAAAAAATGCAAAAATGAAAACATTTCAAAATTGCCAAAGCGATTATTTTTTTTTAAATATCGTTAAAAAAATGTGAGTAAGCTAAAAAGAAATCATTTTACGAATACTTTAAAATGCTTTTTTTAAATTTTTTCTACGATGAAAATTGAAGAAGATACGCTTTTTTGAAGTCGGAGCAAAAATTTGATAACCTGCTCAGAATTATTGCCCGGTACTGTATATATATATATATATATATATATATATATATATATATATATATATATATATATATATATATATATATATATGTATTGAATATCTTTTATTCTTGGATACCTATCCTAAAGAACCAACGTCCTAAATTACAAAAATAAGTTACAATAATAATTAAAAATTTATAAAATTAATAAACCAAGTTCATTAAATAAAGTTTAATAAATTAAACTTTACAAATTAATAAATACAGTTCTGACGGTTAACATAAATTGGTGGCAGCGGTGGGATAGTGAAGCCAAGTGATAAAAGTGATTAAATAAAACTCCGATTTCTTGAAATATTTTCTCTCAGGAGAAAACGGAGGAGTTTAAAAATTAAAAGAAGCCAAGTGATAAAAGACAACTAAACAAAACTCCGATATCTCAGGATATCTTCTCTCAAGAGGAAACAGAGAGTTTTAAAAATCAAGAAAACTTATCTTTAATCTGGTGACAATAGCCCACACTCTAAGGAGATAACTACCAGTAGTTGAAGGGTTCGTCAAGCTACGTCTGCATCCCCAGGGATAAAGAGAGGATCATCTCTACAATAAAAGAGGACTTCTGCACCGCCAGCGGTTAAAGAGACACAGCAAACCAGATCTTCAAAAACATCATCTCTTAAAAACCTTCAAGTGAGTCGTACAATAATTTTAAGCACACAGTAGGACAAGCCGAAAAATAAAGGCGTGTCTAACTTTCTGTAACATTCATTTTATTTATAAGTTATTTATAAGACATACAACGTTTCAAGCCGGAGCACACACGCTTGAGAGGTTGACACATAGGAACATCACTCGCGTATGTATTGTAATTATCGTGAAGACGATAACGATAGTGTAAGATCGGAAAATACCCCACGATCACCTACTTCCCTTTCTGACGTTTTTAACAATTTCTATGACACTACAGACAGTCTTTATAAATTAAAAATAAATTTAAAACCCAGTAAAATGGACAGTTTACTAAAGAAATTTAAATCCAATGAAGACATAACGCAATGCGATCAAGACGAACAAAATGTAGTGCAAGAATTGCAACGTCAAAAGGAAAAGGCCGACGCATTAGAAAAGCAAATAATATTATTGACAGAACAATTACAAATTTTAAATACTCGGATAACAGAAAATAAAAATCCACCACCAATCCCAAGTATATCACCTGCAGTTAGAGACAACAACCCAAGATTAAATGTTCTTCCGGGATTAACAAGAGAACATCATTTATTAATACGTGAACTCTTAACAGAGATAAGGGAATATGAAGGATCAACAGTTGTTAGCGCATTTATTGATCAAATCATTCGCGCCTCCCGACAACTTAGCTCTGAGCAGGAAATATCAGCACTTATACGGAAGGTTATAGCAGTTAAGCTAAGAGGAAAGGCACAAGAAGTAGTTGAAAGAAATCAAGTGACTACGGCAGTGCAACTCAAAAAATGTTTAAACACACACTTTGGAAAACTAGAACTTGAATACGATCAATTAGCTGAAATGCGTAACTCTATGAGACAGAGAACAAATGAAAAGGTGGCGGACTATATGCAAAGATATAATAACATAAATCGTCGAATACAGATTTCAATAGATGGTTTAAACGACGATTTTAGAGATATGCACCGGAATTATGAAAATAAAAACGCGATTTCGAAATTTATAAGAGAATTGTATCCAGAAGGCTTACGTTTAGCCGTACAACAAAATCGACCACACACTTCACCGATAGCGTATCAACAAGCTTTATACGAAAAAAAACTCCGAAAAGAAGATAAAGAACTTCGAAATAGAAATTATAATAAACACGAGGAGAGATCCAGAAGAGATAGATATGAAAAACATCCAAGAGATAGGAGTCATTCTAGATATGATTCAAAAAATCGTGAGAAACATTCAACACTGGATAAAAATTACACACGTGATAGAAGCTTTTCACGAGATCGCCAAGAAAATTATTGATCAGATAAAAAAGAGGATAAACCTACATGCTCCCACTGTAATAAATACGGTCATGACAAAGAGCATTGTTTTAAACATTAAAATGCACAAAGAGTAAATTTTCGCTTCAATGCCTTAAAAAGCAAAACTTATTTAGAGGATCTAGCACCATGGTCGAAGACCCCACCCGATCGTCAGAATTATTGGGAAGACTAGGATTACCAGACGCAATATTTCCAACAGATGGAAAGCACTGGCATCTCTGGATGCGACCCTCAGGAACAGGAGGAAAATTATTAAAATTCTTAGTGAACACAGGAGCAGGCATAACATTCATTAAAGACAAAGTGTTGGATCTTAATACCTGCAATCCTATAAGACAAAAACCAGAAGAGAGACAAACAATACAGATAGTTAACGGAAATCACACAATGCTTGGCAAATGTAAATTGAATGTTTTTGGAAAGGACTTTATATATCATGTCGCAAGCAATAAAATACCTCTCGATGCCGATGGGTTATTGGGCCGAGGATGGCTACAACATTATAAAGCATTAATTGATACAGAAAAACAAAATATAAAAATTTTCGATGCACAAGACAACCCTTTACAATTCACATTCAATGAAAAACCTGTTTATGTAAATCAAGGAATCAATCTTATAAAAATAGATATAGATATACCAGATGGAGAGTACATAATAACCGATCCGAAAAATATAATAACACCAGCAATATATACATTACAAAATAAAAGTACAACACTCAACATCGTTAATGAGTCAGTAAAGGAAATGAAAATAGATACTGAAATAGAGATAGAAGAATTTCAAGAACAAAAACAAAATGTTTATGAAACAATTTTCCTACAGAAACAAGTATATAATAAACAAACGTTCATGACAGAAAAATATCATTTTGTGAATGAACTTATTATAGATAATACACGCACATCGCATTTGTCGAGAGAACAGGCATTAGCAATAGAAACATTAGTCAAAGGATACAATGATATTTTTCAATTAGAAGGAGATAATGCACCATCGCTCAAAAATATGTATCATCGTATAGATTTAACAATCAATCAACCAGTTGTTTCAAAATTATATCAAAACCCATTATCTTTACATAAGAAAATAGACAGACAAATAGAAAAATTTGAAAATGAAGGTATTATTACAAAGTCAAATTCGCCTTTTGTATCACCTGTTTGGTGTGTTCCAAAGAAAATGGATGCATCAGGAATACAAAAATATAGAGTTGTAATAGATTTTAGGAAATTAAATGAATACATACTTCAAGACAATTACCCATTGCCGTCAATAAATGAAATCCTTGACCAATTGGGAGGTATGAGATACTTCTCTGCATTTTACTTGGCCTCAGGCTTTTATCAAGTACCGGTTTTTCCAGAACACAGAGAGCGTACTACATTTTCTACTCATAAAGGGCATTGGGAATTTAAACAAATGCCAATGGGCCTTAAAAACGCACCTGCTACATTTCAAAGAATAATGAATTTAAAATTACTAGGACTAATAGGCACTATATGTTTCGTATACCTAGATGACATTATAGTATACTCAAAAACCTTTGGAGAACATCTAAAGAACTTACAGATATTATTTGATCGTCTTAGAACTGCAAGCTTAAAATTGCAGCCTGATAAATGTGAATATGTAAAACCAGAATTAGAATATTTAGGACATCTCATCACAGAAAAAGGAGTATATCCTAATCCGAACAAATTAAAATGTGTAAAAAATTATAAACAACCTTCCAATCAAAAGGATATCAGACAACTTCTAGGATTATGCGGATACTATAGGAAATTTATTAAAAATTACGGTAAAATTACAGCACCTCTTAATAAACTAATGAGTAAAAATGTCACGTTTAATTTTGATGATAAATGCAAAAATGCTTTTGAAATATTAAAGCAAAAATTAACATAATCACCGATATTAAAATACCCTAATTTAGAAGAGATGTTCATACTGACAACAGATGCGAGTAATGAAGGACTTGCTGCAATTCTTAGTCAAGGTGATTACAAGAAAGGAAAAGATTTACCTTGCGCCTATGCTTCAAGAACACTCAATCAAGCTGAAAAGAATTATTCGACTACCGAAAAGGAATTATTAGCAGCAGTATGGGCAATGTGTCATTTTAGACATTTTCTATATAAAAAACCTTTCATTTTAATAACAGATCATGCAACATTAGCGGGTCTCATCAAATCAAAATCACCAGAAATTGGATCTAGAATTTTCAAGCTTTTATTAAAAATTACAGATTTTCAACCTATAGTAGAATATAAAAAGGGTCAATTAAATACTAATACCGATACTCTTAGCCGAGCATTTGTAGCAAAAAGAGAAAACCCACGAATAAAGTACGTTGATGCTATAGAAGGTGACATAATATACAACAATACTGATAATCAGGACATAAAACAAGTTTTAAAAGAAATATTGTCTAAATACACAGAGGGACAAATATTGGAGCTCAGAGGTTTTAACAGAAAAAAATTCTTCGATGCTACAGATCATTTAAAGGCCATAGCAGCCAAAAGCGGTATAAAGGAAATTAAACTTGTATATTTTCGGACAGAAAAGGAACCTAAATATGGAAAGATAGAAATGAAACAAGCATGTAAAGGAGACATTATACTAACTCCAAATGAAGAATTAATACGATCACCAATAAATTATTCACGTAGTCATTACCCTAATTATAAAGGAGAAATTATAGAATTAAGAAATTTTGACGACGCTTTGGCTCAAGATTTATTATCAAAACTTGCTCGTTTTCCAAAAAGAATACGAATGAGGAGTCTAGCACAGACTCATGTGGATTGTGAAAAGACTAGAAAAACATTAATAGCAAGAGCCCATAGCGAAGCTCATTGGGCTTATGATAAAACTATGTTTCAACTTCGTAAATATTGTTGGGAAACAAAAGCAGAAGAGGTTAAAAATTGGATCGATACTTGCGAATACTGTGCAGAAAGAAATTTCAATAGTAGATTCAAAGCTCCAGGTACTATTACTAATGCGCCAAAAGAAATCAACGAATTATGGTATATAGATCATGCCGAAGAAAAAGGAATAAAATTACTTTTTATTATAGAAACGCTTTCAAGATATGCTAAAGTTTATCAATTGAAAAATCTAGATCAAACTACGCAATCTATAGAAGATGTAATGAGTGAATGGGGAACACCAAAGAAAATAATCAGTGACAATACAGCTACGTTTACATCAAGGGCGTTTCAAAATTTATTAGAAAAACATAAAATAGAATATATACAAACAACTCCATTACATCCGCAATCAAATGGTATAGTAGAAAGACTCATAGGAACTTTGAAGAAAAGAATAATTGGAGTAGTTTCAAACAATAAAATCTTTTACCCAATTATTACTGCTTATAATAGAACAATACATCCTACAACTAAATATATACCTTATAAATTATTCTTTGAACGAATCCTACCTAAAGAAGATTTTAACTCTGACAAGTTAAATTCATTAAGTAAGCGATTGGAAGAAAATACAAAGAAAGCAAAAGAAGCAACAGAAAATATACAAAGACAAAAGGAAATTAATAAAAACACGGTAGATAATAGACAAACTTCAAGAATCAACCCACAACCAGGGGATAGGGTGAATTTTAGAACATCACGTGGATTTATAGGGCCAGCAACAATTCTCACAGTCAATAATGAAAGTTATACAGTTCAGCTTTTATTTAAAACGAAAATTTTCAGACGACATTTTAATGAGTTCACGCTTATCTCGAATCCCTTCTTTGTTACAGATGAAGGCGATAATGATAATATTAACAGTCATTCTAATTGACATGATTGTAATCAACTTGGCAATACAAAAATATGTAAACTACAAATTTTACCTAGGCTAATAGACTCATTATCCGCTTGCGATAGAATATTATTAAATGACACAAGCAAATGTCTTTAAGCAAATTTCTCTTTAACTCATGATTTTGTAAAACGTAAAGAAAATGATAAATTTTATATTGTACCTATAAAAGAAATGTTATTCAGCGTATTTTGTAAAAATTATAAGATAACAATATCACAAGCTAGTATTGTAAAGCTTGATGATAAATGTTTTATATCAAACACTGCGTATTATTTACATACGTCACATGACTCTACTACATATACAACCACACTCTTAAACTTCACACTTAGTAAACCATATGAAGACAACTTAAATATAACCCTTCCTTTATTGGCATTTTTGGAACATGACCTCGGTAGTCTAGGGAGTCATACTTATAACCTAAAACAAATACAAGACGAAATTGAAAGACTAACTTTACAAAGACGAAACCATTCTTTTATTTCAACTGTGATAGACTATCTTCATTATTCGGGAGACGTAGCTCTCTCTATGATTGCTGCCTTTATCGAGTGTATGTTAAACAAACACGAAATAATAATAATAATCAGTTCTTATCTTTGGGCAAGATTAAATAATTTTTGCTGTTGTCACATTAAACGACTCGAACTTACAGTAACTTACAACCATTGTGCAAACATTGACAACGCTGCAAACGTTTCCTCAATACAACCTTCAGTATCGTCTTCTTATACACCCAAAACTTACCTGATTCCTCCATCATATGACAATTTATTATAATTTTTCGGAACGAAAAATTTTAAGGAAGGGCGTGTAAACTAAGACAAACATTCATAACACATTTATACTTATATTCATCTTGCACATTTCACTCAAGGGTGATTGAACTCCGTACGCATCACATGTCAAGTCTTCTACCTTGAGACTGCGATAGCAAACAATAACGTTATACATTCGCGAGAATGCGACACACAAGAATGCGACGCACAAGAGGCGATCGAACTCTAAACTGCATCACATGCAAAATTCAATCAATCTTTTCCCCGAAATTATAAAAGTATCAATAATATCATACATATGAAAGAATGCAACTGTCTTTTACCCATAGTATGAAAATCCAAGAGTCTTTAGCTCGCGAGCTTTATTTCATACTTACCGTCTAAGGCTACGCTTCGCCTAAAATTATTGTCCTAAAGGTTAAGAAGGAGAAATAAAGATAAGTTCAATTCAACACACATATATACACGGAGAAAAAAGTAGAGTAAAAATAACAATAGTTTTTGTAAAAATTACCATACTTTATCGCAAAGCAACCACAGACTGTGATTTTAGCCAAAAATGATCATACTTTATAATAAAATTTACTAAAAATATTATAAAAATTCCTAAGTTGTGTAGGAATTTTTACAATATGTCTAGTAAATTTTATTATAAAGTATAGTAAGTTTTGGCCAAAATGACAGTCTGTGGTTGCTTTACAATAAAGATTGTAATTTTTGCTTTACTTTTTTCTCCGTGTATATAAATAAATATTCTTTTATTCTTAGATACCTATCCTAAAGAACCAACGTCCTAAATTACAAAAATAAGTTATAATAATAATTAAAAATTTATAAAATTAATAAATCAAGTTTATTTAATAAAGTTTAATAAATTAAACTTTACGAATTAATAAATACAGTTCTAACGGTTAAGAGAACTTTTACGATTTAGCACAAAGTATCTTGATCTTATATACCTGGGTCCTCCAAATTTGTCGATGGAATCGTAAAATCTAAAGAAACGCCACTTTGCGACGGTGCACCAACCAATGACTAAAGACAGGTAAATTCATTTTCCCGGCGCTAAAAGCGTTTTTTTGAATTTTAGGATTCCATCGACAAATTTCGAAGACACGGGTATATAAGAGCAAGATACTTCCTGCTGAATCGTTGATGCTCTTCGATCATTGGAGAGCTGACTTTTATGAAGTTTACCTCATTTTTGAAACTTTCTTTTACAGGAAAATAACTAACAAGTTATCATCCCGTGAAATTATAAAATAATCTTTATGTGAATTTCCGAAAATACAGCTAAAAATACAGCTAAAAATACAACTGTAAAATATCGAAAACACAGCTGAAAATACTGCTATAAAATACTGAGAATACAGCTGTATATTTAGCTATTTTTTTAGTTATTTTTTATAGCTACCTTTTGCCAACCGGGTAGATAACGAAATTATTAACTATAAAATTAATTACATTTTTAACTATAAATAAGAGCTAAAAGAACACACCGATATAGCTGTAAAAACAGTTCGATACAGCTATATATTTAACTATTTTTTTAGCTATATTTTACAGCTAACCTTTTTTGACCGGGATAAATTACTTTTATTTTTATCATGACTATAATGTAAGTCTAATAAATACACATTTAAATTTCATAGTTCACGTGAAATTTTTGTTTTTGATGTTATAATTTGTTTGAAACAATTATACTTCTGTACTTATAGTTATTCGTTTATAAAAACACTTTGATTGTAATTTTATTGCAAATAATTAATAAATTCAATATGCAAATAAATCTAATAAATGTGATAATTTTTTTCTTTCAGCTTCTCAATCTATAGGAAAGTCAAGTTGATTTTAAATAAATTTAGGTAGCAAATAAAATTGAAACAATTTTGTTGGTTGTAGCAAATGATTTTAATAAAGTGGGAATAAGAGATCAAAGAGTAGAATTTTCAGAAACTATTTAAAGATATGGAAACTGCAATTGAAGGGTTATTCCGAATAAATGTATAAACTTAAATGTATAAACTTTGAATAATTAATGAAATGAAGTAAATTTAACAATGATCCTAGTCAGTTTAAGGTGGATCATCCTTTAGCTATAGTTTGTTGTTCATAAAAATTAAAAGTTAAAAGAATTCTTCAATATTTTGAAAATAATTAATTTATACCAAGAAAAAAATCCCCGTAAATTTTCAGCTAACCTTAACGACTGATTTTATTATTTATGCTCACTTAAAGTTTATCTTTTTACTACTATAAGATACAAAACACGCAAACTTTGAGTGAGCACATATAAAAAAATTAATCGTTAAGGCTACTTGAAAATTTACGGGGATTTTTTTCTTGGTATAAATTAATTATTTTCAAAATATTGAAGAATTTTTTTAATTTTTAATTTTTATGAACAACAAACTATAGCTAGCGGATGATCCACCTTAAGAAGGGGCCGAACTATCTGTCTTTGTCTAATAGCGTTTTTCATCATTTATGTAAACACTATCCGGTATAACAAGAAAAAAATAGCAGCCCCCGCTAGATATTAGTATAATTAGTAAATTTTGTAATAACAACCAAATTTTTTACCGCATAGTTTTTGACTAATTAGAGACCTACTAGCAATCTAGAATATAACCTATCTTTTTTTGGTAGGTCTCTAATTATTCAAAAACTACGCAGTGAAAAAATTTGGTTGTTATTACAAAATTTACTTATTATACTAATATCTAGCAGGGGCTGCTATTTTTTTCTTGTTATACTGGATAGTGTTTACATAAATGATGAAAAACGCTATTAGACAAAGACAGATAGCTCGGCCCCTTCTTAACGTGTAACTACATAATTATTGATCATTGAAAAAATCGAGTAAACTCCTTATCCTGATGATCGTTTGAATTTTTAATAAAAGTATACAAAAAATAATATGAAATCATACAAAATTAAATAATTTTTTAATAAAAGATGAGTTATGGTCTGTAGATTTCATTTCCTTGATAAGTGAAAAACGCTGCTAAGTGCTTTGGCATAATGTTTCTCATAGAGCTCGAGTAATTTTATTTTATTTTTGAAAATCTTATTTCAATATAAAGAATAATTAATTAAAAATATTTTTCAATATCTTTTATTTATGTAAAAATTTTAATTGTTTAAAAAATTTTGAAAATGTTCTAAAATTAAAACCGTGCTAAGAAAAACAGTTTGCAAAAGGTTCTTTTCGCAACTGCAAACAATTCTCATACAAATTTGAAAGCAAATTCATCGAGTAGTTTGCATAAGATACAAAAATAAAGAATCAAAACAATATTCTTTTTAAAAATGACTCTGAAATTAAAAACATACTAAGAGAACCAATTTTCAATAGCTTCCCCTCTAGTTGGATAAAAAAATAAATTGTATGCAAAACTGAAAGCTAACCCATCGAGTAGTTTTCGAGATGCAATTGGCGTAATAGATACAAAAAAATTTTTTCAAAATCTGGACAATATTTTAAAAAATTATAACTTTGCTAACAAAATCATCCGTCAAAAGTTTTCCTTCTTTTGGCAGTCGCAAAGAATTCCTATGCAAATCTTAAAGCAAATTCAAAAAATTTGCGTAAAATACAAAAAAAAAAATTAAAAATCAAAAGAAATTTTTTTTCATTTAATGGCTGTAAAAAAACAACGCTAAGAAAACCAATTTTCAATAGGCTCCTGTTCCTCTCCAGTTAGATAAAAAAATAAATTGTATGTAAATTCGAAGCAAATCCATCAAGGCGTAACGAATACATACACCCACAAACACACACACACATACAGACACATATACAGACATTATCTGGAAACCGCTTTTTTCGACTCCCTGAGTCCAAATATGTACAAATTCATAAAATAATAGAAAAAAAATTTTTTATTGTTTAAGTGCATTCTATATGAGAAAGCAAAAAGGGGTAAAGTAGACTTAACGCCTTATCTAACGCAGCCTCTTAATTGTTGAAGATGAAATCCTGCATCATTTTTAATATCTTTCTTTTCCACTAATAAATGAATTCACCAAAGACGAAGAAGATATATGAAGTGATTATGAATTAAAAACACTAGAATGCTGGAGGCGCAGTAAACAGAAATAGAATTTGAGTCTTGAATTAGTGCAACAAAAGTTTAATAAAGTAAATTTCATAAGGCAGTTGTGACGTTGGGCTCATGCTTTAAATAAAGAAGGGGAATTAAGATAAAATTTTTAGAATATGTCAATTTATATTGGAAAATTCCAAAGCTGCAATTCAAGCCATAACTCAGGCTTACGTAAATGTTTAATTTAAGGGGATGTAAAATTGACACTACACCCGTTATTATAAATATTCACTATCTTTACATTTTATTGCAAAATTATCAATAAAAAAATACATTAGCTTGTAGTATGTACCATGAAGATTATTCGGTTAAATTTTTAAATGAATTCATTTATTACTTATTGAGAATTTTGGGTTTCAAAATTATTTATTAACATTTTTCAATTTTGTACAGGAATCCAAATATCTTAAAAACTAATTAATGAATTTATTTGAAAATTTATCTAAATAATCATCGTGGTACATACTACAAGCTAATGCATTTCTTTTCTATAAATTCAGCAATAAATGGAAAGGAAGCTAATATCAATAAGTACAGGTGTAGTGTCCGTTTAACATCTCTTTAAGCTTTAAAAGGAGCTGCAAAGTTGGAAAAACATGCAAATGAATTTGTAACTGATATCAAACAATGTGTAACAGAAATAGGAATGAAATATGTACACAACTCTAATCAAAGTGGATTTTAATTACACTGAAAGAACTCTTTGTATGCTGTATTCTAAAGCGTGAGGTGGCAGTATACTATAAGTTTACGTGAGATAGAAAAACAAATGTTGATGTTTTGAAAACCAACCGATATCAGCCAACCGTGCGCACGTAACTCATAAGTAACTTTTGGCATTCAAAACGCCAAAATATGTATTGCTGTTCGTCGCTGAGTATGAGCGGACTGTATACCTCCCCTCTTGGTTGGCAGTTTGTTAAGACATCTGTCCGTGTAGGAATACATTTCAGTAGAACTGTTGGAAAAGAAGAACAGGCGCTATTAGTTGTACAGTAAGTTTTGTCCATAATACATTGTTATACTATATTATCACTAATAATAGGTGATGGAGAATCACTTTCACCATTTATTCTAATTTTAAAGGAAAAGTGGCAAATTCGAACCAACTGCTAAGTCTAATTTATTTCGACTTACAAATATACAATTTGAAGCATCAAATTCTGGAAAACTAATTTTAGGTATTTATCAATATTTACTTATGATATATTAAAAATATAATTTTAACAATGATACCCGCACACAATTATACATCAACATTAAAAAATATATTTTTTGAGATCATTTTGAAATTTAATCACAAAAAATATTTTTATCAAAAGCTGGTTCTAAACGTATGGTATTAATAGATTCTTGGAATGATACCCGTTAATAAAAAAGTAACTATGGAAAAAATTTTTACAGAAACTACGGAAATTCTTCAGGTGTGTTTGGCTCCTACATTTAGAAAACTTATGTTAGACGTTTTTCAGACGGAGTAATTTTAATGGATTATGATATGGATTCGCACAAACGTAATAATATTATCAAACTGTTAAGTCCTGGCTTCACACCAGGACAGAATTAATAATTAAAAATGTTCTTGTTATGAGAAAAATATGTTTTATTATAAAATTAAATAAAAGAATAAAGTTAGCAATTGATTTTAAAACGTTTTGACAAATGTTAGTCTAGTGGTAGAAAAACTCTACCAATTTTAGTTGATTTGAATCGTTGTCACGATTAAATAAACTTGAATTTTTGAAGAAATATATAGAAATATAATTGTAATAGTCTTACCTTGATTCAGCTAGTAGATATAAGGTGAGTACATCCAGACGATAAATGAATACACTCGGTCAATATTTCAATAGATAGATATTTATTTCTTTACTTTGAACAATATTTTATAATCATTTATATATAATTATTTTCTAATTTTTATAGTGCAATTTAATCGTATAGCGCGAATTATTTAATGTGTTTAGAATTTATATATAGTAATGTCTTTTCAAGTGCTCTCTTTAAAGTGCTCTTAGAAGTTCTTAAAAAAAGTGCTTCCTAATCTTGATTTGATCTGTCTTTTTATAATGATGATCCCTGCTTTTATTTAAGAATAATTGTTTTATAATTAGGATTTTGAATTGATGTCAATCGATGTAGCAATGCTTATTATGTATTTTGATTCTTATTGAATAATATGGTTAACGTGGTAAATCTGGTTCATGTAGTTTTTGCATTATTCTTGTTTTGTTGATTTTGTAAATCGCATTGCACTTTCTTTTGTTTCTTAAAAATTGACTTAATTTTACAATATGCTTGCTAGCTAGGAGAGTGTTTGAGTTGCGGGTCACAGATCTTGATGAAACTTTGGGATAAGTATTTAGGTACCAAAATATAAGTAAAGCTATTGCAGTACGGTCTAACGCTTCGAAAAACTGAAGTTATGGACGATTATAATCTTATTTTTAGAAAAATATTAAAAAAAGAACTCCTAATTGAAGTGTAAATAATTCTATCTAGAATTGTCTTTAATAAATCCACAATTAGTAAAATAAAAGCAGAGAAAGCAAGCTTTAATTTGCTGGTTTCCGAATTGAAAAATAATAATTAGAACTAAAGTTATGCTTATTTAAAGTTGAGCAGTAAGAGAGTACCAAAAATGGTCTAAATTTTGAAGGATGGTGATTTTTAGTACTCTTTTGCTGCTGAACTTTAAACAAGCATAACTTTAGTTCTAATTATTATTTTTTAATTTGGAAACTGACAAATTAAAGCTTGCTTTCTCTGCTTTCATTTTAGTTATTGTAGATTTATTAAAGGCATTTTTAAACAGAATTAATTACACTTTAATTAGGAGTTCTTTTTTCATATTTTTCTAAAAATAAGACTATAATCGTCCATAACTTCAATTTTTTGAAGCGTTGGACCGTACCAATGTGGCTTCAGTCATATTTTGGTACCTAAATACTTATCCCAAAGTTTCATCAAGATCTGTGACCTGCAACTCAGACACTCTCCTAGTGAGTTAAATTATCTTATTGATCAATAACTGCATATTTTAGAATAACAAATTTTGAAATAAAAGATACGTCGTGACGTTACAAAATGTAAATAAAGACACAGGCAGCCAAGTGCAGATTTCGGGTCAACTGTACCAACTAAATGGCGTCCAATCACAGCCGGCCAAACTCTGTACCAATAAGTTTGGACAGATATCTTTATAATTCCTATACTTAATCATTTTATTATCTGTCTTGATATGATTACATGAAATACATACATCAATTAAGTTGTGCTGACTGTGAAAATTCGCCGGTAAGTTGCGTGCGTCAAGTACTGTATCATTATTATCCACAAGAATTAGGTCAATCCACGTGTAAGACGTTGAAGTGTGATGCGTGGCACCGTGTTGAACCAACTGTAACGAAAGCTCAGTCGACAATTTATTAATAAATTTGGCATCACTGCTCTCGCGCAGGAGATCGGCATTCAGGTCTCCCATTATAATTTTATGAGAGTATTCAGAAGCAAAATTTCTTAAGTTATCTAAGAACCAGTAGTTTTAAGGAAATTGCAGGAGGTCGATAAATAACAGAAACCAACACGGCTTCAGGGCTGCCCAATTGCACGGAACAAAAAATATATTCAGGTACTTCCGGTTTACCTTCACTATGATTAATTTGAGTATCCGAAGTAGCCAAAATAGTGCACATTAAATTGTCTTTAATATACAAAGCAACTCCTCCACCACGCAAGTTTCTGTCCTGTCTGAATACTTTATAACCCTTGACCCAAATGACGTCATCCGAAACAGATGGACCCAGCCAGGTCTCAGCCACTCCAAATATGTCGTAAGAGGGACCATCACTTAGAAACTCACGTACTTGCCCAATGTGAGCCCTCAAAGAGGTCACATTCAGAAAGCACGCTTGCAGTTCACCCCTCCGCCCTTTACGACTCTCAGAGGAGGCCCGGCGCAGTCGTTAGGGAGAGGCCACATTCGACGTTACTCTATTATTTGTACTTAATAATTGATTTGTCGACATATTTCGTTGAAGATCAGAGGCTTCATTATTATCACGTAATCATTGCACTTAATATTCGATGGAGTTTCAGAATTTTTATTAGTTACATTTACACCGTTTTCTAATATTCTACTATCTGTCAATAAATTATCTAAGCCATTTTCATTAAAAAAAATCGTGAACTCTCTCCCCTCTCTCCCTTCTCACCAGAATTTTGCCATGTCTGTGCCAAACAAATTTAAAGCCTTTTTCTTTGGCATACTTTTTTAATTTTTTAAAATTAACATATCTTTCTTTAGGCAAGAATTCATTAATAAATATCAAGCTGTGGCGTTTGATGTCTGGAAGACTGCCAAGGAGGGAGGGATTAAGATCCGCTGTCGAAAAACCTGTGAACTGTCGTTTAGCTTCAAACACCCTTTGCACCAAATCCTCCTTAGAAAGTCTAACCAGCAATGAGAACGGACCCCTCGGGCCGCCACTGATCCCACGATTTGTAGACATCTCGTTTACATACAAGTCACGTTAAAAAATAACATAGTACATTTTTTAACGTGACTTGTCCCTTGAAAAATTTGCTATAGTGCCCAATTTTTCCTTACTACGGGACTAAATTATCTCATACTAATATAGTACCTATTTAATACTTACTGCGGTGCTGTTAAGTATGAAACTTTAATACAAATAATTTATTTATCGTAAAAACAATTAAATTGTATAACAATTTTTAACAGTCGATAAA
Source organism: Anastatus disparis (assembly GCA_017163975.1). Taxonomy (NCBI): domain Eukaryota; kingdom Metazoa; phylum Arthropoda; class Insecta; order Hymenoptera; family Eupelmidae; genus Anastatus; species Anastatus disparis. Next base: position 4,458,039 of record JAFFSR010000286.1, on the reverse strand, counting down.
TATAATAATAATCATATAATATTTAGCAAATTTAAATTACCAATAATTAATTTTTAACTTAAGTTAATTAATTTGAAACGGGGAAGGATAGATGAATTTTTTCGCTACAATGAAAAAATTTGTAAGATTAAACTTGAGGGCAGAAAACTCACAAAATCCACCGAAATACTATACACAAAAAGTTATAAACAAACTTTTGATGTATAGTATTTTCAGGTTAGGTTTGCTGAGCTTGATCCAATTTGCAATCCAAGTTTATTAAAAAATAAGTTTATTAAAAAATTTCAAATGATTTTTTGTTTTGACAAAAATGATCGTACTAACATAGTTCATATTTGTTCAAATTATAAAAAGATATCAACAAGATAAAAAGGCAAAAATCTATTCCAACAGCTCTGATATCCCGTTAAGTTGAAAATTAATTATTAGTAATTTAAAAGGGCTATATACTATAGAAAAGATTTTATAATCATCAATTTTCAATCGCTGTATGAAAAAATCCATCCCATAGACACTAACAATCATATTCAACAATTATCTCTTGAATATTTAAAAGCCTACTACTTCGATTCCATCTCTTGCACAATCAAGAGCTTCAAACATTTTTTAGTTCATTTCTCCAGCAGTTGAGAGACTCAATTTATTTCGTCTTTAATTTGTGTATCTCTAGGAGCCTCAGTTATTATTCATCTCCAATAGACAAGAGCCACTGCTAACTAGTTGGACTTCATCTTTTAACCATTTAAGAGCCGAGCCTTCGACTAATCAACATTTTAAGTTCTGCCACTACTGCCAATAAGAAACAAAATTCAACATAATCAACTTCAAGGTTCCGTATCAAATTCTCTTTCTCTCTTACGATATTTTTACGTGTCATCTTCAAGAGCCTAATAAAGAGTAAGTTTAAAATTTTATATAATATTAAAAATCTTTCGTAAACTATCCATAAAGATTTAAAAAAAAAGATTTCCTCACTTCCGGACCTACACGGACACGCTCGAGCAACGAGAAGTATTTATTGGTCCAATTCTTTTTTACGCTATTTATCCTTATTCCTTCTATTATCATAATAAAGATTATTTTGAACAGATTCCATTCAGTAAATTAAATATTACTCATAAATTTAGCATCTGCTTGGGTTAATGTGATTGTTAAAAATAAATTTCCAGAGATAAAATCAGACGTTGTTTAGTTAAAAATTTAAATTTTATTTCACACATAAATCTAGTTTTTGTTTGGGCTAATGTGGATATTCTGTAACCTTCTCTATAGTTTCACCTGAAAGATGCACTTTGTGCACATAAACATATGAGCAAAAAGATAAGGAAAAAGGTAATTTTTTTAATCTAGACCCGTTTGTGGTATGAACGTCTTGCCGTACTCACTTCGGGGTCTGTTGATTTTTAGTGTTAGTTGTTAGTAAGGCTTTAATAAACCTCTTATGGGCCTAGAGCTAAACAAATTCTTAATCTTCAATCATTTACGTTAATTTAAATTTACTTGACATTAATGTCAATAATGTGTAATAAATTTACCAAAAACACATAATTTATTTTACGTGTACTTTAAATAAGTTATTCAAACAAATAACTTTCCTATTTCAGTAACATTAAATATAATAACTCAAAAAGCAGTAATTTGCTAATCAATATGGATAAAAACTAATTTACTTCATTAATTGGATAAACGCGTATTTAACTTTAAATTTTGATCACTTCAAATATCTCACGAAAGGTGATTATAGTGAAATATCATAATAAAGGAAATTATTCGTTGTTTCTACCGGTGCAGAGCCAGGAATTTATACCTGACTCCTCGCGGACCTGCAGAAACCAACAAAGAAATTTTTCACGTTACACAAGAGTTAATTCTAATGAGACTTTTAAAAAGTTCATGAAAAAATAACAAGTTTAAATAATTTTTTATTTTAACATAAAAGATGGTATTAACATAACTTCAGTGCAGACAAATTATCATATTTGTTTAAATCATAAATTTAAAAATGTTTTGATAAAATAAAAAAATCAAAAATCGATTCCAGCAGTTCCGACATCCTTAAGCATATGTAATAACTTGGAGAATTTAAATATTTTAGTTTTTTTTTAATGCATTTTAAAATTTTAAAACGCATATAAAAACTTTGAGTGCCAAAAGTAAGTTCACTAGTTTTAACTTGTACAGCCTGAAAAAACCTATAATTTAAAAATAAAGACGTCCATACGACCAAAATTAGCAGAATTAAAAAGGAAAAACGATTTTTCATATTATAGCGTCCTCTGGTGAGCCGCTTTAATACTTAGGGTTGAAAATTTGCCAATCTTCATTAGTCTTAATACCGAACATAACCTTATGAATATTTTTCAAAAATCGCCCGAGGCGCTTTTAGCTATCTTTTCTGGTCATGTCCGTTGTAAACTTGGCATTTGTGGGTTTAACATACTAGCAAAATAAAGTCTCACCACTACACGGAGAGAAAATTCATGCCAATAGAGCATTTAGTTTACATATCCAAAGTTAATAAGTAATATCCTATGCTTTCATAACAGCGCCATATACTCTTACGAGGTTTATGTTATCCAAAAACGGTTTGTTTACATGCTTTGGTAACTCCCCACTCTAATATCCTTCGATAGTTGGCACTGTATCCTCTCATGGGACGTGGCGGTAGTAAACGTGGCTTGTCTACTATTCTTTCTTTACTGCTAATTATGACATTCTTTTATCACTCAAGTGGCCTCCTCTTTTGGGTGGTGACGCGAGCAAACACGGTTGGTCTATATCCAAATCGTGTTGCAAATTTTGCTAACGGATTTTCGTTGCGTGAATTTTTTTTTTCTTTTCTTTTTTTATGAAAGAAGACACGTTATAAATATAATCTGTTAAACTTTGTGACTAATAATAATTAATTTTCAACTTAAAATTTAATTATTCTAAACAGTTGGGGGACAGATGAGCATGTACGATTTCAGGCCAAAGATGTTTCGAAGTAGCGTTGGTCTAGTTCGTAACATTCGCGCATTTTCTTTTAAATGCACGCGTTCAACTCTCAGTTAAAACCACTTTTTTTAAACTTTTTTTTTATTATTTCAATAGTTTTTATTACTTTTTTATTTTCTATTTTTTGATTAATTTTAAAATCTATTTTTATTATAAGTTACTTAAAGTATGCTCGCTTTTTTAATTAATATTTTTAAATAAATTATTTCATATACGAAATAATCGAAAATATTCATAAATAAATAATAGTGATGTTTACAATACTATTAATCAATTTCGTCTTTATAAACATATATCAATATATAATATAAATTGTAACATTATTAAATACCTTTGTTTTACTTATTTATTGTAATTTATTGTAAATTTTATAAACTAAATTATAAATCAATTAAACTATACTATTATAAAATAAACATCGCTATTATCTATTTATCAATATCTGTAATTGTACTAGTTAGTAACTACCTGTAACTAACTGTTTTTTTTATTTCGTTTTATTCAAAAATAATAAATAGAGCCAAAGATATTGAAAGAAACGTGCTTTTGGGCGTAACATTAAGAGGTAGTTTTCATTCACTGAAAGAGTATACTAGCCGATAAAAGAATACTGATCTCCTACTTTTCAATGTTTTATAGATGTCACAATTTTATTAAGTCCGGGGATTATAATAAATTACAGTTTATTGCATTATTCGTCTATATTGTTTTGATAAGGATAGTTCACCCTCATAATGAAAGAATATGCGAAAAAACTAAAACACCATCTTCCGTTGATCTGTTTTTAAAAAAAATACTTTTTTTTATATTTCTATAATGTTTTTGTAAAAATTTACACAATAAAAATTTTTGGAAAATATAATTTTACTCTTATTAGATCTAAGGGTTGATACCTTTATTATCAAGACCTATATAATTTCGTTGAGTTTTTCATTATAATTATTTTTGCTTTCTCATAGAGAAAGCATCGTATCAGTAAAAAAAATTTTTTTCTATTTTTTCATTAATTTGTACATATTTGAACTTGAGGAGTCATAAAAAGTGGTTTCTAGAAAATGTCTGTATGTATGTGTGTGTGTGTGTGTGGAAGTATGATTTTAGTTAGTAAATTGTATCTCTAAAACTACTCTATGGATTTGCTTCTAATTTTGCATGGAATTTATTTTTTGACCAACTTGCTGGGAAGCTATTGATGATTGGTTCTACTAGTGTAGTTTTAATTTTGAAGTCGTTTGAAAAAAAAAAAAAATTTCGATTTTCCATTTTTTTAGTTTTTTTGTTTACTACTCGATGAATTTGCTTCAAAATTTGCATGGAAATTATTTGTAATTGCCCAAATAAAATAAATTTTTAAAAACTGATTTTCTTAGCTAAGTTTTAATTTTAGAGCATTTTGAAATTTTTGAAAAAAATGTTTCTATTTATTAAGCCAATAGAATCTTAAAAACAACTCGATGGATTTACTTCAAATTTTCCATACAATTTAATTTTTCAATTAACTGGTGCGAAAGCTATTGAGGATTGGTTTTCTTAGCGTAGTTTTTTTTTAGAGTCATTTATAAGAATTTTTAAAAAATTTCGATTTTTCATTTTTTCTGTATTTTACGTAAACTACTTAAAGAATTTGTTTGAAAATTTGTATAGAACTAAATTTTGACTGCCAAAAGTAGAAAAACTTTTAATAACTGATTTTCTTAGCGCACTTTTAAATTTAGATCATTTTAAAATTTTTTTTTTAAATTTTTATCTTTAATTTTTTTTATATTTTACGAAAACCATTCGATAGATTTGTTCCAAAATTTGTATGCAAGTTATTTGCTACTATCTGAAAAAAAACAAGCTTTGGAAAACTAATTTTCTGAGTGCAGTTTTAATTTAAGAGCATTTTGAAAATTTTCATAAAAATTTATTTTTAATTTTTTTTTTGTATTTTACGTAAACTACTCGAAGAATTTGCTTTAAAATTTAGTTGTAATTTATTTTTGACTGCCGAAAGAAGAAAAACTTTTGAAAACTACAAAATATTTATTTAATAGTAATATAACAATGCTTGACTTTAATTGCCTTATACATTTATATACATAAATCATATTTAGCGATGATAAATTGTAAAAGTCATTTTGATTTTTCTTCACAAATTTGAATTTTTATAACACTTTTTGAGAAATTAGCATAGATGCCTTTATAATTTTGTTCTATTGATACGAACTAAATAGCTTTTTGATGAAAAGACACTTATCATGAATTTGGTAGTGTGTCACCCAATTTAACTCAGCATCATTACGAAAAAATTCCTCAACAAGTCCATTTCTTAAGATCACTGAAAAAATATTAAAACATAAATTATCTATTTTATTGAATGTTTATAATATATAATATTTGAAATATTGATTTTGGTTTACATTTGCCCAGTTAAAAAGTTGAATGAATTTTGCATATCCATAACACTGATTCCAATACTAGATAATTTTCCAAGTTTGTAGAATTTTTTAAGTACAGTTCATACATGTTGTAAAGATGGCAGTGCATCATCAATTCTTTCTTGTTTATTAAGAACGATTACAGTTGTGTATTCACATGAAAAATATTTTAAAATATAACTATTGTTACTATGAAAAAATATAATTTAAAATAGTCCAATATACTTTTAGCATCATCACCGAAAAATTCCTTAACAGGTTCATTTGTTAAAATTACTGAAAAAATATTAAAACATAAATTATCTATTTTATTAAGTAAAGTTCATACACGCTGTGAAGATGGCAGTGCATCATCAGTACTTTCTTGTTTATTAGGAACGATTACAGTTGTGTATTCACATAAATAGTATATTAAGGTAGTGGAACCAATCACTGATCGGGGACCAAATAATGATAATTTTGTAAAAAAATTTATTTTAAAATAGTTTTAAGATTTTTTTTTATTAAAAAGAAATTATATTTAATAAATAAAGCATTGATAAACTTATTTCAAAAGTTTTTATGCTCAATCAGTTTGTCAAATTTGAAAAAAAAATTCATGAAAATCGTCTGTTACGTTTCATGTGTTCGCACGGGCAACAGCTTAAGCAATGGCGGAAGAACAGTGAGTGGACTTAATGCATTTTTTCTTTGCTTTTGAGTGATATTTTCATTAAAGGGATTCTTTAAACATAAATTAAAGCATTAAAATGGCAAAATTAAAAGAGGTACGAATTTATTTATACAACTAAGCCTTATTTATTTTAATGATTATCAATTGGTTACTTAAATTATACAGGGAACCTATTATTGATAATCGAATCTCTAATGATTTTTTTCAAGTTATTTTAAAAGAAATAAAATATTTATAAAGTTAAATTAGTTATATTTATTATTTCATTGGTTTTTTTCTAGAAAAAACAGTACAAAGAAAAACAATGATTCCGATATGGAAAAAGCTGTAAATGAGGTTAGGACAGGAGTTAAAGTAAGACAAGCTAGCAAAACATTATACACAAAAAGTAAAGGATATTTACGTTTGAAAACTCATCAGAAGAAAAACGATCATTATTAGAAGCTCAGACTAAACAATTACATTTAGAGATCGTTGAAAATTTGTCATGTAAAAGTCAACTGGTAAAACAAAATAAAACTTTGATTTCAGAAGAAAAAATAATTAGAAATAAATTAAAGAATATCAAGCCTAAAAAAATAATTAAAAAAGAAAAGTAGACTGATTAAAAAAAAATGTAATTTATTACAAATTTTATGGTTTTAAGCAGTAACTATGCACTATTTTTGAGTATTTTAATAATGAATCGTTTTCCTTGTATTCATGAATGTATACATACTTAAATTATATTTAAATATGTTGTTTAAGGCTGCAATTTTAGTTTCAATTATTATTATTTAATATAAAATTTAATATCTGTACAAGATTTAACTTTATAAGATAAAGTTATTTTAAAAAATAAATGAATTTATGCATCCTAGTTTCCAGAATTTAATGTTATCAATAAATGGTTCTTCCCTTGATTAATAATTGGTTCCTAACCTAAAATGCTGATCAATAATTGGTTCTTACGATGCTTAAAATAAAATAGAAATTAAAAAATATTTATTGCATAAAATGAATAAAATTAATTATTTTCGCGATAAATAAGTACTATATTTTCTAACAAAATAGGTTTTATATAATTTTATTTATTAAAAATTTAATTATTTGTATTTTTTTTCAAGCTTTTCCTTAAATGATCAATAATTGGTTCCACTACCTTGCGGTACAAAAGACGAAACTCTGCCACTGCGTGATATGGTACCCTCGGCTTTGGTAGATAGATAGATAGATAGATATTAATTTATTTTGTAAAAGAGTACAAAAAGGCATGTAATACATCAAGCAATAGATAATAATTCTGTATAAAGTATTGCACATAATATGATAAGATATCACAGTCAAATATTAAAATTAATATATAATACTGTATCAGTAAGTCACTATGTAAAAGCGATATCACAGACTACTCTAAATACACGCAGAAAGCATGAAAACATAAATTACAATAAAAACAGTCTTAAATATCTATCAGTCATAAAATTAAAATCAAATTAAAATCAAATAACACAATTTAAAAGATAAAGCATAAATCATAGTCATGACATCAAATAAAAATAAAATTGGACAAAACAATGCAACAATAAATAATAAAAAAATAATATAATAATGAAATTCAAAGAATAAAAACTTGATACCGAAGATGTCATAACTATTAATAAAAAGAAACAGAATCACTCATTCTTTCTGCATTCATTCAACCATCATTCGCGCTAATAAATACATTCACACCTTAAATCTATATATAAGACAAAACAAAATAAATTAACATAAAATTAAAATACTTTAAATTAAGATCACTCGAGGTCGAGTAAGTACCTCCTCAAAGCCGATTTGAACCTGCCGAGCGATGGAAGATTTTTTATATCGGCAGGCAGGGAGTTCCAAAAATGCGCACCTTGAACTTGAAAGGAATTTCTTCCAGTCTCAGTACGTATGAAGGGCACTGCGAAGTCCTTAATCTCTCCTCTAGTGGCTACCCTAGGTACATATCTAGTAAAGAGACACACTAGATACTCTGGAGTATTCATGCGCACGATTTTGTACATAAGTACAGCCATAAAATACTGTCTCCTTGAATCAGTACGCAGCCAATCAAGAGCAGCTCTATGAGGAGAGATATGATCGCCCATTCTCACACCCATTACATATCTCACACATGAATTTTGTAGTCTTTGTGAACGTCTTCTTAACCCCTGCGAAGCATCGAGCAAAACTACTGAGCAATAGTCGAGGTGCGGAAACAACAAGGCGGCTGCGAGTTGTTTACGCAGGGCCTCAGTGGTGTACCGACGAAAAAACCGCAAACTATACATTATCCTATTAAATTTTTTAGTCACCATATTAATGTGCGGCTCCCATGACAACCTAGCGTCAAGCACAACACCAAGGCTCACAACGGTATCAGAGAAAGATATGTCGACACCACCCTCAAGCTCAATCGTTCTCGACTCACCAGTATAGAAGTCATTAATAAATCGACTACTGCCAAAAACGATTGCTTTAGTTTTGCTTGCATTTAATGTGAGAGAAGCATCGACAGCCCACCCCGACACCGCCCTGGCCGCCCTCTGCAAAATACGAATACCTTCATTTACATGTTCATAAGGGACCTGAGTATAGATTTGGAGGTCATCAGCATATAATATGTGCTCGACGAAACAGGGGTTGAGTGTGTCACGTATGTTATTAATGTAAAGGCAAAACAAGAGAGGCCCCAGCACTGAACCCTGTGAAACTCCTAGATTGGTTGTTAGCCAATCTGAATCCTCTTTTAAGTGTGTAGAAACCATTTGTTTCCTACCTGATAAATAGGAGCTAATCCATTCAAGTGCAGCCCTGAAAAGCCCTATCGATCTAAGCCTCGCAAGCAATTTGGAGGAGCAGATCGTGTCGAAAGCCTTACTAAAGTCAAATAGAAGTAGTAACGTGGCAAGTTTCTTGTCAAGACCTGATCTTATGTCGTCTGTAAGTTTAAGTATGGTAGTCTGCGTAGAATGGTGCTTTCTGAAGCCAGTCTGCAAAGAGTCAAGTATTTTGTGTGTCGTAATGTACTCCTGCAGTTGGTGATGGGCAAGCTTCTCTAGAACCTTTGAAAGAAAACATAATATTGCTATTGGCCTAAAATCTTTAGGCATATTAGGTGCAGGACACTTTTTTAAAGGCACAATGCGTGCACGCTTCCAAAGGCAAGGGAAGATCCCCCGCAAAAAAGAGGAATTGAAAAGAGTCACAAGATGCTCTCCAATAAACGGTAGTGTTTTAAGTATCACACTCTGCGGAATGCCATCCTCGCCACAAGCCTGTGATGAAAAATGCGAAATCGCAAGGATTACATCATTAATATTCATTGGCTTGAAGGCAAAGCCACTTTCACTACACTCCGAAAGAATCTTCTTACGTTCCGCAGTATCATCGTGTGGCGAGACTGACACTCCCGCAAAATGTGCATTAAGCTCATCAGGAGTGAATCCATTCAAGTTCCCTTGAGGTCCGGAGAGGAGTCCCAGGTCTTTTAACTCCTTCCAGACATTACCTCTAGCAAGAGCATCAAGCAGTCTATTATGATAATAATTTGTCTTAGCATGTTCTGTTTGTTCGTCTATAGTTTTACGTAATTTCAAGAATTCGGAGAGATAACGCTCCTTCTTCGTCCGTTTAAACCTACGATACGTGGTATCTCTCTTGTGCCGCATCTGCGACAACTCATTATCCATCCAAGGAAATTTATCTTTACCAATTTTAAGTGATTTTAGTGGCGCCAGATTTTGTATTGCTGCCGTAAGGTTGTCGCAGAGGCAGCCAAGCGCAGATTCCGGGTCAACTGTACCAACTGTAAATGGCGTCTAATCACAGCGAGCCAAACTCTGCACCAATAAGTTTGGACAGATATCTTTATAATTCCTATACTTAATTATCTTTTCATCTATCTTCATAAAATTACAAGAAATGCATACATCAAATAAATTGTGCCGACTGTGAAAATTCGCCGGTAAGTTGCATGCGTCAAGTACTGTGTCATTATCGTTCACAAGAATCAGGTCAATCCACGTGTGAGACGTCGGAGTGTGATGCGTGGCACCGTGCTGAACCAACTGTAACGAAAGCTCAGCCGATAATTTATTAATAAATTTGGCATCACTTCTCTCACGCAGGAGATTGGCATTCAGGTCTCCCATTATGATTTTATGAGAGTATTCAGAGGCAAAATTTCTTAAGTTATCCAAAAAATCAGTATTTCTAAAAAAGGAAATTGCAGGAGGTCGATAAATAACAGAAACCAGCACGGCTTCGGAGCTGCCCAATTGCACGGAACAAAAAATATATTCAGGTACCTCCGGTTTACCTTCACTATGATTAGTTTGAGTATCCGAAGTAGCCAAAATAGTGCACTTTAAATTATCTTTAATATACAAGGCAACTCCTCCACCACGCAAGTTTCTGTCCTGTCTGAATACTTTATACCCCTTGACCCGAATGACGTCATCCGAAATAGATGGACCCAGCCAGGTCTCAGCCACTCCAAATATGTCGTAAGAGAGACCATCACTTAGAAACTCACGTACTTGCCCAATGTGAGCCCTCAAAGAAGTCACATTCAGAAAGCATGCTCGCAGTTCACCACTCCTCCCTGTACGACCCCCCGAGGAGGCCAGGCGCAGTCATTGGGGAGAGGCCACACTTGACGTTACTCCATTATTCGCCAGTATATTTCGTTGATGATCAGAGGCTTTAGTAGTATTAGTATCACATTTATTATTATTGCACTTAATATTCGATAGAATTTTAGAATGGTCTTTATTTGCATTTACACCGTGATCTAGTTTCTTGCTATCTATCGATAAATTATCTAAGTCATTTTGATTAAAAAAGTTGTGTGCTCTCTCCCCTCTCTCCCTTCTCACCAGAAATCTGCCATGTCTGTGCCAAACAAATTTAAAGCCTTTTTCTTTGGCATACTTTTTCAATTTTTTAAAATTAGCATATTTCTCTCTAGGCAAAAATTCATTAATAAATATCAAGCTGTGGTGTTTAATGGAAGAAAGACTGCTAAGGAGTGAGGGATTAAGATCCGCCGTCGAATAACCTGTGAATTGTCGTTAAGCTTCAATCACCTTTTGCACCAGGTCCTCCTCAGAAAGTCTAACCAGCAATGAGAATGAACCCCTCGGGCCGCCACTGATCTCACGCTCTGTAGACACCTCGTTTACAGTGTCTACAGAGCTTTGGTAGTGTGTCACCCAATTTAACTCAGCATCATTACCAAAAAAATTCTCTAACAGGTTTATTTGTTGAAATTGCTGAAAAAATATTAAAACATAAATTATCTATTTTATTGAATATTTATAATATATAACTAGAGGGCATGCCCCCTGCGCGCAAGCGCGCCAACCCCCATCTTACTTTTATAATTTAAAAAATTCGCAATTTTTAAATATATAGAAATATAATTGTAATAATCTTACTATGATTCAGCTTAGTAGATACAGGCAGACAGTGAATAAGTACACTTGATTTAATAATTTAATTATAGAGATTTTATTTGATACTTTTATAATGAACTGAATATAGTGATAGTTTTATATTTGATAGTTTTATAATGAACTAAAAATGGAAGGCAGTAATAGATATTTGAAACATTTTTGTATTAAGAATAAAAAATTTGGAAAACTGTAATGTCGGTGTTTTTTTTACAAAATTAAATAAAAATTTAATTCAATTTATAAAGACTATATTTAAGTGTTATATATTGATTTTGACTTAACAAAATTTAAATCTTATCATTTGATTATTAAACTTCAATTTAGCTTTTTCAAAATGATATTTTCAATCCTATACTTTAAATAAAATCGTAAAATTAATAATTATTCATATGATTAAACTTCACGATGATTACAGGATAATTAGCTAATTGTGAAAAAAATATTGTTACCCATTTTTCATCTATTATAAATCTTAAACTTATATGTTATCATATATCGTTATATACAAAACTTAAAATTAGCTATTACTAAGTTGACTACAGGCTTGGAATCAGCTAATTTTTAGTTATTTTGAAGCTCAAATATAGCTTAATTCAGTTATTTCCTAGCTAATTACAAGCTTAAATCCAGCTAAATTTAACGCTGTAATGTAGGTCCGAAAATGAGGGGCACATTTCTGACGATAACAGCGATGACAGTGGCGATATACTTTTAATAGTATATCGCCGAATAGAGAGTATATAATATAAATAGATCTAAAATACAGCTAAAATTCAGTTAAAAACAAATCAATATTTAAAATTACTTAAAATCACTATAAATTTTAGTTAACTGTTAGCTAAATTTCAGCTGATTCCCATCTAAATTTTGCATGAATTTAGCTAATTTTAACATTAAATTTAGCTAACTTTAGTTTAATGTAGCTAACTTTTATGTAATTTTATCTGACTTCAGCTAACTTTAAGCTAACTTTTAGCTACCTTTTAGCTAATTTTTAACTAACTTTTAGCGAAATTTTAAATAGATTCTAGCTAACCAAGGATAAATCGAATTCTTACACACAGCGGCAACGGCGGCGGCGGAATCTTTTTATAATATAGAGAGATATAGCTAGCTTTTAGCTAAATTACAGCTAAATATATCTAAATTTTAGCCAACTTTCAGCTGATATTCAGCTACCTTTTAGCTAACTTCTAACTAATAGGTAACTTTTTGCTGACTTTTAGCTTGCTTTCAGCTAAATTATAGCTAAATTCATCAAAATTTTAGCTGACTTTTAGCTGATTTTAGCTGAATTTTAGCTGAATTTTAGCTAAATTTTAAATAAAAATTAGGAGCCAAAAATGAGCAGCGTATTTCAGACGTCGACAGCGTCGACAGCGGCGATATATTTTTAATAATATAGAGAGATATTTGGAATATTGATTTTGATTTACATTTGCCCAGTTAAAGAGTTGAATGAATTTTACATTTTACCACTGAGAATGATAAAGCTGTAATGTCGTGAAATTCGTGATGTTTTCGATGCCCGTCCCGACAATATTACATATTTTTTTCATCAAAAATGAAAATTTTTAAATAATTCAAAAGTATATGTTGAAAATTCGTTAAATATATTCATGTAATGATTATTTCAAATATTATAAGGAACATTTTAATCCTTTGACTATCATTGCATTTATTTTAATAAAGTAACCATATGAAAATTTTTGCCATGGCAATTAAAAGATTATTAATTGAATACTTTTTGTAACTGTTTATAAAAAAATATTCTAAAACTATTTTTTTAATATTAAAAAATAGTTCTGAAATGTAGAAAATAACAAAATTAATAGCTTCTATAATGTAACATTTTTTTTTTATAAACAGTAAGTATAGCTAAACACAATATGTTGTTGAGGTATACTTCATTATATTATTTTAATTTTTATATTAATACAGAAAAAATATATATTTTCGCCATACCCTGCCCGAAACTACGACTTTCGTCCCGGCGCCGAAAAACAAAAGTCATAGTTTCGGCCCGGGTATGGCGAAAAATAGTATACACTGCACGGGAGGTAAAATGGCGAGCCCATAGCACATATTTGCCACCCTCGCCTTCGACTCGAGGTGGCAATTATATGTGCTATGGACTCGCCAGTACTTTACCTCCCTTGGTGTGTAATATACTATTACCTTCTTGAGATCAGATAAACTCATTTTTTTTTACAAACAAATTTATTTTAGACGGCTAAAAGAAGAAAAACTTTTGAAAACTGATTTTCTTAGCGCATTACCATTCGATAGATTTGCTCCAAAATTTGTATGCAAGTTATTTCTGAAGAAGACAAGCTTTGGAAAACTAATTTTCTCAGCGCAGTTTTAATTTAAGAGCATTTTGAAAATTTTCATAAAAATTTGTATTTTTCATTCATCTTCTTTCTTAGCGTGGTTACGATTAGAAATTTTGTTGTCATCATTCTTTTTATTACTACATTATATCATTTTTTCAATAGAACAAATTTTTTTGTATTACATGATGCTTTAAAATACATTATAAATGTTGAAAAGGCAATCAGCTAGCATATATGTTCGAAATTTATAAAGTACAATATGAGTAAATATTAATGTTAAGTAATTTTTTTATATTAAAATCACATTTAAATAAATATAAAAAAATTAATGAAACTTAATGAGCTCTATGAGAAAGCATTCCGCTAAAGCACTTGGCAGCGTTTTTATTTTGTTTTATTGAAAAATTGTTAAGAATAGGCGCACAACTTTAGTTGGTTTCTGCTGTTGTTGCTGACGACTCTTGCACCCTCTCGACGTCTCTCTCTACTATCTAACTATATTAGCCTTATTCATTCTCTGTGAAGACGTGCGCGCGTATGCAGGCCCGTTTCGATTTTATACGTTTATTGAATTGATATTGTATTTTGCTAAAAACTAATTAGAACGAGTATAATTATAAACTAGTGCTTATTTGAATATAGCGAACTATAATAATGAATAAACTTTATTAACTTTACATATATAAATATGTGTTTTATTGTGTGCATCCTCAACTCTGCTAAAATTTTAATCGTATTAGGTTACGGAAGCCCAGCAAGCTTCAACTGCACTGTGTAAGGATGGCGGAAAAGGAGTTCAACAATTACTAGGTAAGGTATTGAAAAGTGAAAGACCTTGTATTCGCGCGAATGATAACAAGTTAAGCAAGATGTACGAAAATCGAGAAGCTTGAAGTATTTGGATTTTGAATTTATATTTAAATTTGAATACCATTTGTTCAGCATTTTACCATTCACACCAGTGCAGCAAGCAACCATTCAAGGCCTACATTCAATTACTGTAGTAGAGCGTAGTTTAGATATGGCAAGATACACTCAATAAGCATTCAACGAACCATGCCACTTAGCGCGCTCATCACTAAGGAATTTGCTTAATAGTCGCATTTTGACAACCTGGGTTAACCCAATTTCAAAACCAGGAAATGAATCTACATTATTATTAATGAAAATAGATGCTGAAGAAGCAAAAGAGTTTAGCATCGTAGCAGTACGTACGACTGGGCATATGAGCATTCTCACAGGTAATCTATTTGATGACCTGACCACCACATCCACATTAGCACGGAGAAACTTAGAAGAACATGAGGCTGCTGCCACTTGACTATGGCAGCAACCTCATGATTCACGAAGTTGACTTCTTCCTCCAGTTTCACCGGTAGGAACTAATAATGAAGCTGAAGATCGTTAGCAAAAAGGATATGCTTAGCCTTAGTCAAACTCGAAGGAAGATCGTTGATGTATATTGAAAACAGCAATGGACCAAGAACACTACCCTGAGGTACACCAGCTGTACACGAGACCCAATCGCCAACTTGATTTTCTAAATCAGGAACAGAGTAATATCTGTTCCTTAAATATGACGCAAACCAGCGTATGTCCATGTCTGAGCAATCAAAAGAACGAATTTTATGAAGGGAACATGAATGAGGTACTGTGTCAAATGCCTTGAAAAGTCGAACAATTGCAGCACAGTTATCATTCTCTTACCAATCGCAAGAAAGACATCTTCTAAAAGCTTCAGAAGTGCTGTGTGGGTGCTATTTGACCTTCGAAAACCTGTCTAAAGACAGTCAAGCAGGACATTCTTCTCTATATGAGCATATATTTAAGAACGGAACACCCTCTCCAGAACCTTTGAGACTTTGCAAAGCTTAACAATGGGTCGCGTCTGGGAGGGAAAGTCAAGTTTATTAGACTTTGCCAACGGCAGAAGAAATGCTCTTTTCCAAGTATCAGGAAAGATACCAGAAGACAAAGACAGATTCACTAACGAGGTCAGGTACGGAACCAAAGAATCCTGAGAGATCTTTACCATGTCAGTTGAGAGATTGTCAGGCCTTACTGCTTTAGATGAAGCAAGACGTAGGAAAGAATCAATCACAGAACGGTCAACCTCAGCGAACTCAAAGACAGGTAAATCTCTGTGTAGTGGTATAGCAAGTACCTCAGTAAGCTCACTGTCTGACAAAGCAGAAGATGACGATGAGATAGACGTATAATGTGTCAAAAGTGTTTCAGATGAGAAGCACTGTAGTAGTGAAGGTAAAATTTTGCTAGAGTGCCCGATTTTATGTAATGTTGTCCAGTGATTAGATGAGTTCAACGCAGACAGACGATTAGATATAAATTTATTTTTAGCAGTATCCAGGGCATTTGAAACCTCCCCACAAAGCCTCCTGTAATAAGCAATAAATAGAATGAAACCTGAACGAGCAGCAGACTGATATGCTCTATCACGCTCTTTCATTTTGACACGAATGTCATGTGTAATCCAGGGTTTTTTCCTAATAGTTAGATTTCGCGATATCAGCGGTGAACAATTATCAAAAGACGAAAGAAGGACAGAAGACACACTATTTACAAGACCATCAATAAGTTCATTATTAGAACAGAAAGATGCAAGGCTCACTTGCAATTTAAGAAAAAGATTTTTAGAAATTGACTTGTTTAAACTAGCACGATTAATATTAGAATAGTTTCTGTAAAAAAGCTTTATAGTTGTGTTAGGAGGTTCATATGCTCTTAAAGTGATCGAGATAAGATCATGGCCTGCTATAGAAGGTGCCGATGACTGTTTATAAGATAACAAGGAGTCATCATTAATGATGAATAGATCAATCCAAGAATGAGAAGACTTCTCCGAAGTAAGAGTGTAGTGTGTAGGACCAAAAGGAACCACATAAAGAGCATACGAGTCAATAGCTGAGCGAAAAGTGTCAGCAGAATAACTGCTAGATAATAGGTTCATGTTGAAATCGCCTGTAATGAAAACATTTTTATAAGAAAGTAGGAATGTAGACAAAATGGAAAAATCGTTTGGATGAAGAGCCATAGGGCGTAGATAAACAACTGCAGAAATTAATTTTTCCGTATTAAACGAGATCTCAGCCATGATATACTCTGCAGTATTATCAAAAATAGGATCAAACTGAGAAAAAAACTTGACTTTGAGAAAGTCACGAGCGTAAAAGCCGACTCCAACATCTCCTTTGCTCACTCTATCCAATCTCAAGAAGTTGTAATGATCCAATGAGATAATTGAGCTATCATCCAGCTCAGTCAAGAACGTCTCCGTAACTGCGAAAATATCCGTCTCATTTGAAGTTATGTAGTTTTCGATGGCCAAAAAATGCGTTTAATACGATTAACATTAGCATGAAAAATAATTAAATTTTGAAAAACTTCAGAGTTATTTTTAATAAGAGAATAATAATTGTGAGAGGAATTCACAGAAGAATTACTAGATAGATTTAAATTTATATTGGCATATGCGCTTTTTGAAATAAAATTAAAATTAGAATTAGAAAGAATGTTTGAAGAATAGCGAGTGCTTATCGTAAGGGAGCCATAGAGTCCTCATTTTTTCCCTTGAAGACGCTTAAGCGTGGTTAACTGCGCCTCATTAATAATTGGAATTAAATAAGTATTCTTCGAGGGACGCATACATACTGTTAAATTTCGAACTATAGGCCAAAGATAGTTTAAGTCCTTATCGACTGCAATAGCCTTTTTTAGCCGTGTGTAAACTGGATTAGGCCAAATTGACAAGCAAAACTTTTGCTATTTCCGTCCACATCAAAAAGTTTAAAAGAAGAAAAGTTGCGTAACTTGGGCGACGCCTCGGCTACGCTGTCACGAATAGCATCGGATGAGAACCTACTAACAAAAGCACGAAAGTTATTATGCTGAGAGCACTCAGGCTGGTCAACTGCTATAGGAATCGCGGGTAGCTACTCACAAGTTTCGATTAAGACAGTCATCCCAAACTCAAGTTCCAAAGCTTCCAAGACAATTCCAACGATATCCTTGTAAGAGAGCGAAACAGACGAAGGAATACCAGAAAAGAGTATCTCGTAGGAATCGCGTAACAGATTCCTACGAGATTCGCGTCTCGAGAGAGAGCCATTTGTTGCTTGAACTTTTTATTAAAGTCGGCTGAAAAAGCAGCAAAGTACTCCGGTGGCGACATGTTATCTATTATGCTGCAAGAATCAAGGGACTTCACCTCTGTGGAAGGAGAGTTAAGCGTAGCCAATCAAGAAGGACTAGAAGTAGTAACACGATGCCAGTCCACGCCCAAAGCTATAGTGCTCTCAATAGAAGAAGGGGAGGAGCTCGACTCTGAACGACAACCTCTCCTTGGAGACGGCTCAAGCGAGTGGGATGGAGAAGCCACGCCCCTTTTTTGCATGCATTGATTGGAAGGAGGAGACTCTAATGGCCGTGAGGAGGCTGAAATTATATCGTCGGTGGAAATTATATAGCACGTGAGCACTCATCTGCAGGCTTTCTTTTACGTATCCTCTCTTCAGCACAGCAGACTATAATATTCTCACCAAGGAACCACGTGCTATCACAACACGCTGTATGATAAATCGATGTGCAATTTTTAGAAAGGTGAGCTATATCCGTACGCAATACAGGCAATTCACAGAGTGAGCTAAAAATTATAATAATTGAGCGCACCAAGAAATATCATTCATTAAACACTCACCTCGATACGTGAAGATTTACTGCACTGCTGTGAAGTAGGCAGAATTAGCAAAAAGTTTAATCGTTGGAGCAATAACTGCTGTTGGTGATGTAGAAAACCACTTTAGCGATGATAGATAATTCGTTTGTAGATTTACGGGTGGTAACGGCAGCAGTCACCAGGAGACAAAAGCAGCAAACATAACCTCCAAAAAACTCGTGAGTACTCAGCCTCAAAAAGGCGCCGGCACAAAAAGAAAATGAATAGTTTTTAGTAGCAGAGCTGGTAAAAATACTGATTAATATATCAGTAGACGCTCTGCAAATTGCACTAATACTGATTAATATATCAGTAAATGCTCTGCAAATTGCACATGCAGAAAAACTGTAACGGAGCGCCCGTTGGCAAAAAATGCAGTTCTTACAGTCAAGTTTACGTGGAGCTTATAGAAAACTTACGAAGAGAGAGAGAGAGAGAGCGAAAGAAAGATGGCGGATGGTGGGCAGCTTGCGATGAATGACGCTATGACGAAAGTGTCGCCACGGGTAAAGAACGAGAAACAAGAAACGCAAATGGAGACTGTGACGGCGAACGGGGAAGGGGATGAAATGAATAAGACATATACGTGTGCTGTACGATAGCTATGGGACGACATAGCATATAAAAACGCACAAATATATAATCTAACGAATCCTAAATAAATAATGACGCGTGCTGAATTAAAAATAAATTGAGTTGAAAATAAAGTGTTAAAATAAATTTAATTAAAACAAATCAAATTAACGTAGAATAAATAAATAATATTAACGATGTTACTTAACCGATTGCGACGAGTATATACGTATATATATGTATATATATAAGGAGTTTGTAATTGAGTTGTGTATATACGTAAGTATATGCCGTAAATACGAGGTATAAACGTATGTGCGAGTGTACGTACGTATATACATGTATACATATACATGTATATACGTACACACACGAAATTCCTTTATTGTCTTTTCATAAATACTGAAAGTTTTGTTTAATGTAAGGATCGGTATACTGGTAACGAGAAAACTGTTGCTCAAACAAGAACAAAAGAGCGATATTTACGATGGCCAAGTCTATACCTTAAGTATATATGTATATATTTGTAAATATAATACATTATATACAATTAATTTTCTCTTTCATAAAAATATGTATTTTATATACATATAATTAAATAAAATAAAAATTGTATTTTTCATGTGTTTAAAAAAAAAATTAAATTAAAATGTTGACATAAAGGCCGGCAGTAGCACTGCAAATAATTTTAATTTATGTATTTATGTTTATAACATATGAAGTAGCACCGATTTTTAAATTTGACTTAAAATTAAAAAAAAAAATTAGCAATTATTTTATTTGTTTTGAGTCTGAGCATATTTGTGTTCGGTATGTCAGAATCTCAACAATTAATTTAATCTTCAGTTGTTTTAATACAAATCATGCTTGAAATATAACGAGAATTTAAAAAAAAAATGCAATTGTTTAGAGACTGATAATGCTTGTGTTCAGCGTATCAGTATCTTAACAACGCAAATAAAAATTTCAACTATTTTGAGTTTGACAAAGCTTGTGTTCAGTATATCCGAGTTTTGACAGAGAAAATTTTTTTTAATTGAGTTATGTTAAACACGATGAATAACGAATATATAATTAAATGAATTAAGTTTTGGTTTAAATTTAAATAGTGCTTGTGTTCGCTAATATATAAGCTAGCAACAAATACCTCGCTCGCTACTGCTCACTCGATTCTATTTTTAATATACTCATGTAAAATATATTTTATGAATAAAATATATAGAATTTTTCTATTTATTAGTATTTTTTATATTTCATTTATAAATTTTCTTTTTCATTTATAGATATTTCTTAAATATTGTAAAAATATTGTGAAATACTTATAAAGATAATATTTTGCGAAAGATTAATTGATTAATTATATTTTTTAATAAGATTTAATAAAACAAAACAAATGTATTATATCATCTAAATTCCTAAATTTTTATGTTATTTATCCTTAATAAGTTTTGTTACCATATAACGCTTATTCGGTTTGTTTTCAAATATGCATTTTTGCTAACAATTTCCATTGGTAAAACTTTTTTGATCTTGAAAAAATTAGCAATGCTAATTTCATATTTTATTTATATATCTTTATTAATAAAGGTTTAATTTTATAAAAAGATGAATTAAAAAATTTAATTTTGTTAAAAGTTAAGAATCTCGGAAAAATGAATATTTTCGTAAATTCTATATATATTTAGTTTAATTTAATATTTTATGATTTGATGTTCTTACATAATTTATTTTATCTGTGATAACATAGTCCAAACATAGTCAAAGCATTAAAGAATTAAATAATATAATTTTTTTATTTACATTCTTACAATAATGATATTTTTTTTTTATTTTTATCTATTAAGAGGAGGTCGTATATCTCTGGCCTTTTTTAATCCAAGAATTGATTTTTTTTGCAATAACTAATAATTGTAGCAAAAAATAACAAGATAGCTCTACCTTGTATCATAAAAAGCAATATTTTCTTTAACGAGAAAAAATAATTTTTATCGATTTATTTTGAAAAAAGCCTTAAAAAACTTAAAAAATAGAGGTTAGAAATGGACAATTCAGTTCTTCAAAATTTTCTTCAAAACCGAGCGATAGAAATAATTTCTCCTTATAAAAGAAAATATTGCTTTTTATCATACGAGATGGGGCTTTTTTCTTATATTTTGCTACAATCATTAAGTTTTGCAGAAAAATGAATTTTTTGACTAAATAAGAATAGTAATAGAGATATATTACCTGCTCTTAATAAAGATTATAAGAACAAAATATAAATTTATTATTTAGAAATTAGGAAATAAATAGAAATTTTAATAGGTTAAAGTATTTTATTGGTGTGTTTATAATGGGTTTAACAGAAGAGCAAAAATTAAAAGAATGTTGGAATATTTAGCGGAAATGCCTCTATGTTGATTAACAAAAATATTTTAGAATTCAATAACATTCTCAGTTCATGTACTATATTCAATATGCAATCAACACTTTCAATTCAAAATCCTTGTAATATTCAAACTGTACCAACAAATAGTGAATACATTCAATTGTTATTTTCGGGAAATTTTAAAAAAGTTCATTGGATTTGTATATATTACGAAAATGGAACTATACATATTTAAGATGGTTAAAATATGAAATATTTACAAAATGAACAAAAGGTTTTTATTAATTGTTTATTTGCAAATAATTCGAATCTGAAAATCACTTTTGAAACAGTACAACGACAAACTGATTTTAACGATTGTGAAATTTTTGCAATAGCTTTTGTAATTCCAATTATTTATGATTTATGTCCTTTTAATGTAAATTTTGATATTTCCTAAATCCCTTTACATTTACAAAAAATATATAAACTACATAATATTATAATGTTCCCTATTCTAAAAAATTATTTTTTTGAGAATAAAAAGTATGAATTATCAATGATTCCTTCCAATAATGGATTCAAATAAGAAACAAAGGAAAATTTTCTTAAATTTTTCTACTTTTATAGAAATAGACGACTAAATACCATCTAACTATTCATTTAATGATACTGAAGCGATTGTTATAACGGCGTAATGGATTATTTACATGAGAAAAAAATACAGAAAATATAAAAATTGAAAAAATGTATATTCTAGCATCAAATTTTACGGGAAGTTCGCGCAAAGAGATGATGGTAAAAAAATTTGTTACAAAGGTAAAGATATCAACAGAGTAGCTGATAACAGATTTATTATTCCATATAATCCTTATTTACTACTCAAATTTAACCGTCACATTAATGTAGAAGTATGTTTAACTGTACAATGTATCAATTATTGCTTCAAATATTGTTACAAAGGATATGACTGTGCGTTTATTAAAATACGCAATGCAGGAAATAATTTTAAGAGCAGGCCGGATTCGCTGTCCTTGTCTAATTGGCATTTTTGTTATTTACTCAAGTTTTAATCGGTGTATCTTCAAATTAAAGGTCGAGCACAATAGATATTATTATTATGAATATCTATGCACAAGAAAAAAAATATCTACCGGTTTGTTTTTAAAAAAAGTAAGTAACGCCAAAGTAAAAGTTTATGTTTATAATATTTTCGCGTTACTTACTTTTCTCAAAAACAAAGCGGTAGATATTTTTTTTCTTGTGCATAGATGTTCATAATAATAATATCTATTGCGCTCGACCTTTAATTTGAAGATACACCGATTAAAACTTGAGTAAATAACAAACAACTCAATTGTTACTCGGTCGGTATCAGGTTCTACTCTGGCCTACCGTTAAAGAAAATTTTGATAATTTGAGTCGAAATGAAAATAATGGTAGTAATGAATATGAATATGATAAGATAAAGCATTATATTAATACAAGATGTATGTGCCCTCAGAAGCTATGCACAGATTATTAAAATATAGTTAGCACAAAATGTCTCATTTTATAATACGACTAGCTATTCATAATGAAAATGAGCAAGAAGTATATTTCGAAGAAGGAAAAGAAAAAGAAATAACAAAATTGTTGAAACAACTTTATCAGCATATTTTAAATTAAATGAAATGGATCCTAAAGCAAAAAATTATACATTTTCGGAAATTTCATTGCAATATGTATTAAATCAGAAATTTAAAGTATGGAATCAAAGGCAGAAATTTAAACAACCAATTCTGAGCAGAATGTATTTGGTAAATCTAAAAGATCGTCAAAGATATTTTATAAGATTATTACTTTTACACGTCAAAGGTGCAACTTCATTTCAAGATTTACGTACTGTCGATGGTATAACATATCCTTCATTTTTTGAGGCTGCTATAGCCAAACATTTGGTTGATAAAGATGAAGAGTGGGGTCGATGCTTAGAAGAAGCATCCTAAATACAGTTTCCTGTTGCTCTTTGTGAATTATTTGCATTTATTTGTATATTTCATAATTTCATTAAGAGTAGGCTGGAGCAGTTTTGAATGCCGACCGTAAAGTGAAAACGTTATTTCATCATAAATAAAATAATTATACTGTTTTCAAAAAAAATTTTTATTGAAAGCAATTTTTTATACATACATTTTTGTATAATAAATGTTTTTTTTGTATAAAATTCACCATATTTTAAACGAGAAGTAAGTAGTCGTACTTAGAGTTTAATAAACAGCTGTAGTATAAAATTTCGAATTTTTTAAGAATTTCTTCAATTATTTCAGGCGAGCGCAATAGAGAAATAAATTACGTGAATGTATTCAAAATTTTAATGCATTCCATTACGTATAGTAAGAGGAAATTAAACAACGGATTTTTGATTCTCGGTCGGTATCGAATCTGCTCCGGCCTGCTCTCAATGTTAGAAATTTATATGAAAAATATAACCATAATTTTTATCATCCAAAATATGAAAATAATGTATATAAAAATATAGCATTAAATATTATTGAAAAAAATTTACAAATTAATAGATATTTTTAAAGTGATTTTGATTTACCAGATATATCAACTCACATAGATGATTTATGCACTTCTATCGATACAACAGAATTTTCTACGAAATATGACATGTTAAATGATTTACAAATCAAAGTAAATACATTCAAGAAACAACAAAAAATTATTTACGATAGCATTTTGAAATGTTTCAGAAAAAAGGGAAACAATAATAGTATTTTCGTTGATGGGCCAGGTGGAAGTAGAAATAGTTATTCACTTGACATTTTAACTGATTATTTAAATTTTCCAAGTATACCTTTTTTATGCGTTATTTGGACTGAGATTGCCGCTAATTTATTAAAAAATAGAAAAATTGTTTTGGACGGGGTTTTTTGGTCGAATGGTTATCGATGATTTGCCTTTGGGACAGAGGTTGCCATCTCTGTTTAGATTATTTGGATGTTTTAGTATTTCTATAGCTTTTCAGTGTTTTCTTGGAAAGTAAGAGTTGGTTTTGGCTAGGATGGTAGTATTCTCGAAGTCTATTTGGTGGCCGGTTTCAATATGGTGTTCTGCTGATGCTGATTGTGTAAAGTGTTTCAATTCTACCAGTGCTGTGTTCTTTGAATTTTTGGTGGATTGTTCTTCCAGTTTCTCCCATGTAGACTTTTCCACAGGAGCAAGGTATTTTGTAACTCCGGGAGTGTAAAACAAAGGTTTTTCGTCTTTGGGGTTGTCAAGAATTTGTCCGATTTTTGTTAGAGGTTCATATATAGTACGGATGCATTTGTTTGCATGTGTTGAATCAGTGTTCGTCCGATCTGTTCTGTGACGCCATGTATATATGGTAGTGTAACGTCTACTTAATTTTTATAAATTTTTTTTTGCGTTATTCTTCTGTTTATTATTATTTTTAGTTAAGCCATCGTATCTTATCAATAAGAGAAAATATAATTTAAAAAACAAAAAAAAAACCCTAACGTTTTCTTTAGATGAGATAAATTAGTACTTGAGTTAAGTAAATATGTATACGTTGTGTTCATTTTTATTTTATCTTTAAGGACCTCCGATAGAAAACAGATCTCTACATCATATTACATACATGTGGGAAAAAGTTGCCACCATATCGTCGCGCTTTTTCATAGGAATCCGTCACATAAAATAAGAAACTAATAGCCAACACATGTTATACGCATGCGGAAAGAAAAAAATATATAAAGTGAAAGTTTTGAGACATAAAACAAACCAAAAAGTCCAAGCGATAAATAGAAAATATCTTCAGATTACGGGTTTTTCCCAAAATCCTACGTTCATCTTTTTTTAACCTTTTTTTTATTACAGGGACTTTCTCTTTACACACAAAAATTTTCTACGAATGTTTTTCTTTACGTGCTGCCCATGTGCGTAAAAGCATTTAGCTCGAAACCGTTACAGCTTAACTCAAGTTTCAAGTTGAATAAAAATGTCGTGATGAATTATTAAAACAATAACAGATTTATTTACATATTTACGTATACATTTCCATTTTTTATGCAAACCAATTTACATATATTTAATAAATTCTTTTTGCGTTAAAATATGTATAAGGATAGTTAGAATTATCAGGAAATAAGTTAAGTAAAAATACGCAAACATTATCAAATATCTTTTTAAAAATTAACCATAATTAAATACTTCATGGAATAGGTTATATTTTACATTCATTTACAAATAAAATAAATTAGAAATAAATAAACATTTAAAAATTAAGAATAAAACACTGATCAATATTCTTTTAATATTTTAATAAAAACTTTAAAACAAAAATTATTTTATTAAAAATTGCATTAAGCAAAACACAAATAGTTAATTATAGTTTAGGAAATATAGAAAGAATTTGATAAATAAATAGCTGTGAAACTATAGTTTTTCATTAAGTTTTATATGCCATTCTTGGTATCAATTCTCATGATTTTTAACAATGAAATTCAATAAAATTTTTACATCGCAAAAATGAATAACATTAATGGAAAATTATAGTTAGAAAAAATTTATGTATACAAATATTATTGTAAAACATAATTAAATATTTTTTAAAGATTAATCATAATTAAATATTACATGAAATAGGTTATATTTTACATTCGTTTACAAATAAAATAAATTAGAAGTATTTAAAAATTAAGAATAAAACACTGATAAATATTCTTTTAATATTTTAATCATACTTAAAATTGAAAACGAAAAAAAAAACACAAAAATTATTCTGTAGTAAAAAGTGCTTCAAGCCAAACAAAAATAATTAATTATAGTTTAGTTAAGAACAAAGAAATATCGTAAGAATTTAATAAATAAACAATTGTAAAACTATAATATTTCATTAGGTTTTTATTTTAAATATGCCATTCTTGGTATCATTTTTTATGATTTTTAACAACGGATTTTAATAATTAAAAATAAAATTTCTACATCTCAAAAATAAACAACATTAATGAAAAATTATAGTTAGAACAGAATTATGTACACGAATGACTATCTGTAAGAAAGAGAAAGAGAGGAAAGATCCAAGAGGGAAAGGGGAGCACATGATTACCACCTCCATCGACAATACATGCGCAGATACACACTGAGCATTGCAGACACAAGGTAGGGGAAACTGAAGCAGTAAGCACCGCCCAACCATCTGACAGCAAACACACAGGGTATAAAATAGCCAAGCAGAGCCCAGCTCGACCTACTCCATTTTCATCTCTCCAGCAGTCGAGAGCCTTCTACTTCAACTTCATCTTTCGAGCAGTCAAAAGCCTTAGTGTTATATTTTATCTCCCAAGCAATTGAGAGCCTCAAGTTCAAGTGCAATATTCCAGTTGTCATCTCTCAAGCAATCGAGAGCCTATAGTTTTTCAATTACATCTCCCAAGCAGTTGGGAGCCTCAAATAGAACTACCTCAGCGTCATCTCTCCAGGAACGGACAACATCAAACAACTACTACAATTTACATCGCTCCAACAATCGAGTGCCAAAGTTATTTAACCAAAATTCCACCAAAGAAGGCTCAAGGAATTTTCAACTTTGTGATCACAGCAGATCTATCCAAGGACGCAGTTCGATCGCCTCTCTCTCTCATCGGGTCAACTTCAGGAAAAATCAATAAAAGTAAGGAAAAGCATTTCATATATATATTTTTTATTTAATCAATTTTCCGAAGACATCAAACTACCTATCCGAGTTCTTAAATGAACGCTTGGGTATCGAGCAGTTTGTATGAACCCAATCATTTTTGTTAATTTTTGAATTTATAAGAAAAATTTAAGTAAATAAATAATAATAAAGATACATCTTTAAGAACCGCCGCGTAACGGCATGGTTCAGTATTTCTAAAAGAATTAATTATACAATAGTTTTATTTATAAATATAAATTCATCACTTTAAGAACCACCGAATAACGGCAAGGTTCATTATTTACAAAAAATATTATTCATTGATTTGAAATAATAATAAAAATACATCTTTGAGAACCGCCGCGTAACGGCATGGTTCAGTATTTTTAAAAGATAATTATACAATAGTTTTATTTATAAATATAAATTCATCATTTTAAGAACCGCCGAATAACGGCAAGGTTCATTATTTACAAAAATAATTATTCATTGTTTTAAAATAATAATAAAAATACATCTTTAAGAACCGCCGCGTAACCGCATGGTTCAGTATTTCTAAAGAATTAATTATACAATAATTTTATTTATAAATATAAATTCATCATTTTAAGAACCGCCGAATAACGGCAAGGTTCATTATTTACAAAAATAATTATTCATTGTTTTGAAGTAATAATAAAAATACATCTTTAAGAACCGCCGCGTAACGGCATGGTTCAGTATTTCTAAAAGAATTAATTATACAATAATTTTATTCATGAATATAAATTCATCGTTTTAAGAACCGCCGAATAACGGCAAGGTTCATTGTTTACGAAAATAATTATTCATTGTTTTAAAATAATAATAAAAATACATCTTTAAGAACCGCCGCGTAACCGCATGGTTCAGTATTTCTAAAGAATTAATTATACAATAATTTTATTTATAAATATAAATTCATCATTTTAAAAAACGCCGAATAACGGCAAGGTTCATTGTTTACAAAAATAGTTATTCATCGTTTTGAAGTAATAATAAAAATACATCTTCAAGAACCGCCGCGTAACGGCATGGTTCAATATTTCTTAAAGAATTAATTATACAAGAGTTTTATTTATAAATATAAATTCATCATTTTAAGAACCGCCGAATAACGGCAAGGTTCATTATTTACAAAAATAATTATTCATTGTTTTAAAATAATAATAAAAATACATCTTTAAGAACCACCGCGTAACGGCATGTTTCAGTATTTCTAAAAGAAAATTATACAATAGTTTTATTTATAAATATAAATTCATCATTTTAAGAACCGCCGAATAACGGCAAGGTTCATTATTTACAAAAATAATTCTTCATTGTTTTAAAATAATAATAAAAATACATCTTTAAGAACCGCCGCGTAACCGCATGGTTCAGTATTTCTAAAGAATTAATTATACAATAATTTTATTTATAAATATAAATTCATCATTTTAAGAACCGCCGAATAACGGCAAGGTTCATTATTTACAAAAATAATTATTCATTGTTTTAAAGTAATAATAAAAATACATCTTTAAGAACCGCCGCGTAACGGCATGGTTCAGTATTTCTAAAAGAATTAATTATACAATAATTTTATTCATAAATATAAATTCATCGTTTTAAGAACCGCCGAATAGCGGCAAGGTTCATTGTTTACGAAAATAATTATTCAATGTTTTGAAGTAATAATAAAAATACATCTTTAAGAACCGCCGCGTAACGGCACGGTTTAGTATTTCTAAAGAATTAATTATACAATAATTTTATTTATAAATATAAATTCATCATTTTAAGAACCGCCGAATAACGGCAAGGTTCATTGTTTACAAAAATAGTTATTCATCGTTTTAAAGTAATAATAAAAATACATCTTTAAGAACCGCCGAATAACGGCAAGGTTCATTATTTACAAAAATAATTATTCATTGTTTTAAAGTAATAATAAAAATACATCTTTAAGAACCGCCGCGTAACGGCATGTTTCAGTATTTCTAAAAGAATTAATTATACAATAATTTCATTCATAAATATAAATTCATCGTTTTAAGAACCGCCGAATAACGGCAAGGTTCATTGTTTACGAAAATAATTATTTATTGTTTTAAAGTGATAGTAAAAATACATCTTTAAGAACCGCCGCGTAACGGCACGGTTCAGTATTTCTAAAGAATTAATTATACAATAATTCTATTTATAAATATAAATTCATCACTTTAAGAACCACCGAATAACGGCAAGGTTCATTATTTACAAAAAATATTATTCATTGTTTTAAAATAATAATAAAAATACATCTTTGAGAACCGCCGCGTAACGGCATGGTTCAGTATTTCTAAAAGAAAATTATACAATAGTTTTATTTATAAATATAAATTCATCATTTTAAGAACCGCCGAATAACGGCAAGGTTCATTATTTACAAAAATAATTATGCATTGTTTTAAAGTAATAATAAAAATACATCTTTAAGAACCGCTGCGTAACGGCATGGTTCAGTATTTCTAAAAGATAAAATTATATAATAGTTTTGTTTGTAAATCTAAATTCATCATGTTAAGAACCGCCGAATAACGGCAAGGTTCAGTGTTTAAATAACTATTCATTATTCTAAAGTAATAATAAAAATACAATTTTGAAGAACCGCCGAATAACGGCAAAGTTCCATGATTTTGAAGTATCTTTGCTCTTTAGATTATCATTAGTTCCCGTTCGGTAATAAGGATTGAAGACCGCTCTTGTAGCAAGGGTCTATAAGAGATAATATTACCAAAATAAAATTTTTTTTTAGTTTAAAATTAAAGGATTGAAGACCGCTCTTGTAGCAAGAGTCTATAAGTAATAATATTACCAAAACAAAATATTTTTTTGTACGGATAAAAAATTTAAGGAACAAAGACCGTTCCTGCAGCAAGTGTCTACAAGTAATAAGTATTCAAGAATTTTTCTCGCGAAATTAAACTTTATATAAGATTTTGCGTATTCACATGAGCAAGATTTTCTATTCAGAAAGCGTTAACAACAGGATTCTCAGGAAGGGTGTTAACTCACCTATTTCTCAAAAATATCGAGTGTATGCGCCTACACTCACTAAAAAGGGATTGAGTCGTTTATTAACTTAAACAACTCAATCAAGCCCATAACCCTCGTGATAAAGTCACCTTTTTCTTACGCGGTTACATGGACGTTTCAATGGAGGCACCGGAGGGGGATATTTTTGTTAGCAATTTTCAATAAGGAAAATGATCCCAGTAACAGAAGGAATCAATTTTATTCCCAACCTTAGCGATCAAGTAGAATATTTAACTAACCAGGTATCTATATTAACTTAATTTGACGCAGATCGTTGGGATACTATAAGCTATCTCTGCGATCCTGTAAAGAATTTACAAGAGGAAAATAAAAATCTAAAAGAGGAAACAAATAAGCATCTTAAAGTATTGCTTGCATATCACCAAACAAATCGTAGATTTGCGAAAGATATTAGAAGAATTCGTAAGAAAAATAAGAGAATAGGCTCACACCTTGGAAAATTAACCTCTCGCTGCACAAAAGAATTTAAGAATAATCAATATCCTTTGAATTCAAAACTGGAGGAAATAAGCCAGAAATTGAGCAAAATAAAAATTGAATGATTAAACTTTTATATAGGACGTAATAACATTTATAAAACAACACCTTTTCATCTTTTGAATTGCAGTGGATAATCTACATCGTTTAGGATACTTTTCTGGAAAGCCCAAACGGAAGAACCGCCCAGGACCCCATTCAAGGAGGAGATACGTTGGAAAAATCAAAGTCTACGGTGCAGTGTTAGAGGGCAATGGTGTAACTGGAGTACTACTAAGGAGAAGCGACGTCGAGAATACGTATCGACGAAAACATCCACTAATTAATTTCGCTGACCAATTAAAAAGCGGCGAAAAATCGGGTATTCAAGACCTACCCGAAGAACTGAAAAACTACGCACCTACCATCAAAGTACCGGAAGAAAAGGCAGAAAACGCACAGACCAATGCAGGAGAAGGCCTGTATGATCTAAATCTAACTGCCGACCTTCTTAATGAAATCGACGATTTAGTAGGGGACATCGACCCGATAATACAGGATCAAAAATCAAAGAGCACTGATTTTCCCTGTGTTACACATGATGCAACGATAAGAGCAAGCATACCAACGGAAAATATTGTGGATACAGAAACCCTGCACATCATCAACAACGACATGGTGCAAACAGATAAGCAGCAAAGGGAACTCGAGATCAAGGATAATATGCACGGCAAAACCGAAGCACCACCACAGAAGTTTGAAGATCGCACGATCGAATCCGTGAATATTGCGGAGAAATCCAAAGACTTACGGCCTGCGGAAGAATTGAAGGCAATAGAGACCGAACCTAGCTCAGAGTCCCAGGCGTTAATCATCAAAGATAAGGAGAGTTATAAGCCACAACTTAGAGGGAACCCCGACGGTTTAATTACACTAACACCGGATCAACTATTACAAATAATTAAATCTTACCAAATAAAAAGGAAAAGGAGGAAAATGGAATTCGTCGATTTAGAGGCTGAAACCGACGACGATATTCAATTCGTGGCTGAAGTTTCAACACAACGGGAACTAAAAACAACTGCGCAAGCTCCACTCACGCAGTACATTCAAGTCCAAGGAAACGAGAAATTAAGTTCCGAGCCAATCGACGCATTAACTCCACCAGCCACAGACGTAGTAGTACCTCCGGAAGAATCTGATGAAAAGAAAAGAATAACTGAAGAAACGAAAGAATCAGGTGAAAAGAAAAGAAAAGAAAAGGAAGAATCTGGTGAAAAGAAAAAAAAAACCTAAAGAAACGAAAGAATCAGGTGAAAAGAAAAGAAAAGGAAGAATCTGGTGAAAAGAAAAGAAAACCTAAAGAAACGAAAGAATCAGGTGAAAAGGAAAGAAAAGGAAGAATCTTGTGAAAAGAAAAGAAAAATTAAAGAAACTAAAGAACCAGGTGAAAAGAAAAGAAAAGAAAAGGAAGAATCTTGTGAAGAGAAAAGAAAAATTAAAGAAACTAAAGAACCAGGTGAAAAGAAAAGAAAAGGAAAAGAAAAGGAAGAACCAGGCGAAAAGAAAAGGAAAACCAGCAGTAAAAAGAAGAATACTACCGAAACAACAGCATTTCAAGAGGCAATTCCAAACGGTCAAATTTATACTGCTGAAGAGAAAGCTCCTCAGTGTAAAAGGGCGCCAAAAGCTCGCGCTAGCGTCAAACCGGTCAAAATAGAGGAAAAGAAAAAAAGCAAATAGAGCTTTTTGGGAAAAGCTCAGAGGAAGAAGATCCAGCGAAAGCAGAAGAAAAGGAAAACAAATCAAAAATTTAGAATAGAAATACATTTTACATTTGTCCAAATAAAATTTATATATTTTTTATCACATTAAAATAAAACTCCTTTTTAAATAACATAAAAGAAAAAAATAAGTTATTTTACGCACATATAAATATTCCTTCAAAACTTACCCATCAATAAATAAATAAATTTTGCATGGTAACGAACAATACTGAGTTTTCATACATGAACTCATGAGCGATAGGCGAATAACGCGCAGCCAAGCTCAAGAAAATTTAAATTAAGTCGAAAGTCCTTTCCAAACTAAGGATAGATTACCAAGATCCCCAACCCCAGATAAGAAATTCAAACGAGAAATAAAGATAAAGGAAGAACATTTAGAGCCGTTGAAACCGATCAAACCGATATCGCACGAAACCTTAGAAATAAGTAAAACCGACGAAGAACAAAAAGATATCCCAAAAGTATCCTCCGAAACTCCCAACATGACGGGCGGAAGCAACCAAGATAAGCTGCTTAATCCACCGGCTAATCCACCAGCTAGCTTACAATCTAACCAGGTTGTGGCTATCAAGGATGCTGCGAAAGTCGTACCTGAGTTCGATGGGAAAAATATCCCATTTAGCCAGTTCTCAGAAGGGTGCGACGAAGCTAAATTGATGATAGAGCCCAACGCGGAAGCAAATTTAGTCAAACTAATACGCAGCCGAACAAATGGAGAAGCGAGGCAAGCGTTGTTAGGGCAAAATTTCACGACCATTGACGAACTAAAAGATTTTTTAAAGAAAATCTATGCCCCCGCAAAAACTGTCACGTAACTTCTGGGCGAACTCGGAAACGAATCTCAGCTGGATGACGAGAGCGTAATAGCGTACGCAAATAGAATGCGCGATATAGGTAGTAAAATAATAGAAGCGAAAAAAATCACAAGTGCTGAACCAATCAGCAATGATTTTAAAAAACAGATCGAGGATACTATAATCGACTGTTTTAAACGAGGATTGAGACTGGAGATAGAGCAGAGACTAACCGGTGCTAACAATGTCAATGACATTGTTGCTAACGCGTTAGCAGTAGAGCGTCAGCTTGCAGCGCGCAAAAGGTTACAAACGAAAACCGAACTAAAAGCTCCCAACAAAAGGCAAGTTTTTAAATGCCAGATATGCAAGGAAGATGGGCATGAAGCTGATAATTGCAAGAATTTAAATGAACCAAAGCAGGTATGTACTTATTGTAGATTACCTGGCCATAGCATTGAGACCTGTTTTCAGCATAGTAAGGATTTGTTGAAACCTATATTAATCTGTCAATTGTGCAATAAAGAGGGACACGCGGCCAGACAATGTTATTTAAATAAAAATAGATTGAGTAATGATACATTATGCCAATTGTGTAATAAACCTGGACACCGGGCTAATCAATGTTACAGCTACATGAGAAGCAGTGACCATATCGAAACTAATCGACGCATAGAGTGCCGAAATTGCGGAATAAGCGGCCACACGGCTGTAAACTGTTATAAGCGAGCAGAGGTAAGTCACAAAACATGCCAAATTTGCAGACGACCTGGACACACGGCACCAGATTGTAGGAACTCAAAGCCAAATCGAAAAGAATGCGTGTATTGTAAAGTAGTAGGCCACACAATCGATGAATGCCGAAAAAGGGCATACAATAATCAAAAGATTGCGGAAAACACCCAGAGTCTCCCGAACAAGAGCGCGGATGTGGAGACTCCAAAGTGAGAAACGCGCTCAGCCCACGTGATGCAAACGAGCGGCCTATTGTCCGAATTAATACCGTTCGAATAGAATTACCAGCTAAGGTAATACCATATATCACGTTCACGATACCAGGTTTGGATATTCTGGCAAACTTCATGCTAGATACCGGATCTGAAATAAATATAATTAAGAAGGGATTGTTAAAGGAAAATGATAAGGTTGATCAAACACAGGTAACCATAATCACTGGTATTGGCATTACGCCAATAACTTCACTGGGAACCGTGCAGCTAAAGATGTGTAATCAAATTATCGACTTTGTCGTAGTGGGAAACTCATTTTCCATGCCATTCCACGGACTATTTGGATCCAAATATTTTCTAGAGAATGGCGCAATACTGGATTTCAAGGAAAAAACATTCGCAACAAGGAAGTTCACTCTTAAGTTTAATCAACATCGTAATGCGTTTAACGCTGTACACATCAATAATTTGGAAATCTCAAAGCAAGGAAATTGCCTGCATTACGTCGAGATATTTAATCAAATTTCAGATTAACGCGGCAGGATGATGGTTGATAGTGGTTCCGAAGCGAATATAATTAAAGCGAGTTTACTTCCGGAAGAGAACAATATAGATACAGAGCAGAAAGTACAGTTGAAAGGGATAGGTGAGAAAATCATCACTACTCTAGGGACGACACAGTTAACCTTATATGGTGAAAGGTCCACTTTTTACGTCGTTCCAAACGACCTGTCTATACCTTGCGACGGAGTAATAGGGGCTACTTATTTGATAGAAACTAATGCCAAAGTTGATTATGAAAAAAAAATTTTAGAAATAGCTAACAAAAAGGCTGTTCTAAGATTCAATGTAAAACCTTTAATGAATTGTGATGAAGAAGACGAATAATTATATAATAAACGAGTGAACACCGTAGAAGAATTGATTGACGGTACTTCAAACAATAGTACCATAGCCGAGGTAAGTTCCGACAACGGGGAACTCGAGGAAGAAACTCAGCAATCTTGCGAGATGAGAGAGTATGTAGCAGCAGCCAATACGATGATAATTGAGGCTGTGAGCACACTCAAGGATCCGCTCGAGGAAAATTTTTACAAGACTGAGAAAGGAATATTTGATGATTTAGATATACCAGAGCCCTCATACTCTGAAATATTCGATTGTCTCAAAACGTTCGATGAAACAAGATCTTTAAATGAAAATTCATCGAGTGTATATACCATAAGCGTACAAGAGACTCCAATATTCGACCGTTTAAGAATAGACCATCTCAACGAAACCGAAAAGGACTATATAAAACGTTTAATACTTGAAAACCAAGATAGATTTTATATCGACGGGCAACATTTAGGCACAGCCAGCGACGTTTGACATCGCATCCCTACAACCGACGATATACCAGTGAACATCAAGCAGTACAAGTTCCCAATTTCACTTAAAGACGAGGTAAATAAACAAGTCCAGGAAATGTTAGAAGCAGGAATCATCAGACCTTCATCCTCACCCTACAACTCTCCAATTCGGATGGTCCCAAAAAACCAGGACCAGACGGAAAACCACGGTGGAGGCTAGTTTCAGATTTCAGGGCTTTAAATGAAAAAACCGTAAACGACGTATACCCTTTACCCGATATCACGCAGATAATTGACCAAATAGGAGGTCATAAATATTACACCGCTTTAGATTTACAATCGGGATACCATCAAATCCTCATGAACCCTCGCGATGCCCACAAGACCGCGTTCAGCACACCATATGGTCACTACAAATACGTAAGAATGAGTTTTGGTTTAAAATGCGCGGGCGCGACTTTCCAAAGGTTCATCGACGACACTTTGAAAGGATTACAAGGCTCTATATTATTTAGTTTTATAGACGATATTGTAATATTTGCCGATAGCATCGAGGAACACGACAATAAAATGAAATTGCTAATGGAACGACTCAGAGAAGCAAATTTACAGCTAAACATCGAAAAATGTGAATTTTTGAAAAGAGAGGTTTGCTATTTAGGGTACATCCTCAACGAAAAATGTATAAACCCAGACCCAAAGAAGGTCAAAGCAGTGCGAGAATTTCCGCAGCCTGTAAACGTAAAGAACATTCGCCAGTTTTTAGGTTTGGCAGGATATTATCGGCGTTTCATCAAGGATTTTGCGCGAGTCGCAAAACCTTTGACTAAATTACTTCAAAAGGATATCGAATTCCAATGGGATGAGAAGGCCGAACAAGCCTTCCAACATTTAAAGGAAGCACTATGCAATCCACCGGTACTTGCATACCCCGATTTTAGTAAGCCATTTAATATAACCACTGATGCATCAGGATACGCAGTAGGCGGAGTCCTATCTCAAGGCGAGATAGGAAAAGACAGACCGATATCATATACATGACGGGTTCTCAGAGGACCTGAATTATCTTACGAAGTGTACGAAAAGGAAGCTTTAGCTATGATTCATAGTAGCCAAATATTTAAATCGTACATATATAACAAGAAAATATTTTTCATAACAGATCATCAACCTTTACTCTGGTTCAAATCTGCAGAACTGAACACAAGGGTCCAGAAATGGAGATTTAAACTCTCTGAATTCGATTACGAAGTAATATACAAGCCAGGACGTCTAAATCTTAACGCAGATGCGTTATCTCGAAACCCACCGGAAGCCATCCAAGTAAACGTAATAACAAGGAGACAACAACAAATCATGGCCCAAGATGGAGTTAACGTTCACGATTTATTTGATGATGATTTTACTAAAAATCAAGAAAATAGTTTACGCGATAGAAATAGAAATTACGAACCTATGGAGAAATCTTTTACCGACGGAGATCATATTAAAACTCACAACGGAGACAATATAGAAGAAGGAAACACCCTAGCGGCAACTGAAATAACGAAGAGTCAGTAGTTTCTTCTCAAGATGCAAATAGCTCAATCACAAGTAACATAACCAAAAACTCACGAATAGTAAGTTTAAACGAACCTTTAACGGGCAGGGTAGACAATATCGCGTATTTCGTTGATACTAGTGGTTCTCCTTGCCACAAAAACACGCCCGAGATATTTGAAAATAAAGAACAGGAAATTGAGATAGGAGAGGTCAGAATGAGCAAAAAGAGTAGCAAAAACTATTGTTTCGCACTTTGTATCAGCAAAGAAAAACCCGAATCAATGGCCACTATCAAATACAACATACACAGCACCTTAATGTGTTTAAGAGAACTAATTTGTAAAAATAATTTGGAGACCGTAAGTATAAGTTACAGTAAAACTATATATAACTTACCATGGGGAGACGTGCATACAGCCATCAAATTAGCATTCGGAAACAGCTCGATAAAAATATTTATTTGCAAGAATATCCTAGAATACGTACCCCAAGAAAAACGCGATGAAGTCTTTAACGAACTTCACAAATCAGCAATTGGAGGTCACAGGGGCGTATCTAAAACATACCATAGGATCAGGTAAAAATTCTACTGGGAAAACCTCAAAGGAGACATCTAGAGAAGAATCCAGCAGTGTTTAGAGTGCCAGTTAAAAAAATTATTGAGAACCAAAATCAAACAACCAATGATGATTACCGACACCCCAGGGACAGCTTTCGACAAAATAGCTATGGACATCGTCGGACCATTACCCATATCTAAGAACGGAAACGAGTACATACTTCCGATGCAAGACCAATTATCCAAATTGTCATTAGCAGTAGCTCTCAAAGACACTTTAGCGTCCACAATAGCTGATGCATTTGTCAAACGTTTGATATGTATCTTCGGATCGCCTAGAGTTATATTGACAGATCAGGGTCAAAACTTTTTAAGCAAACTAATGAGTAGAGTAGCCAAACGCTACAAAATTAGAAAAAAAAACGACCGCTTTTCATCCTCAATCAAATGGGTCATTGGGAAGATAGCACCATGCGCTCATCGAATTTCTGAAGATGTATACAAACAACGATAACAACTGGGATGAATGGTTATACGTCGCCATGCTGAATTATAATACGTGCGTATCGGAAAGCACAAAATATACGCCATTTGAAATCGTATTCGGTAAACTAGCTAGATTACCATCGGGCGACCCATTAAGAGAGGCAGATTTCGTCCCAACTTACAAAGGCTACATCGTGGATCTAATTACGCGTTTGAACGGCATCCGAAATCTCGCGTACGATAATCTGATGGACTCTAAATTAAAAAATAAAAAATATTACGATCGACAAATAAATCCACGGAACTTCAAGGCGGGAGACTACGTATTTTTACAATGTGGTCCAAAACCTAGAAAGTTTGGGAATCATTACGCGGGACCGTATAAAATCATCGAAATTTTAAACAAAACTAACGCACGCATACAAATCAATAAAAAGACAAAAATCGTACATACAAATCGACTAAAAATATCTCACATACCACATACTGACGAAAAACAGACCAAAAGAAAAAGACTCCAGAAAAAACAAAAACGACAGACAGACTGACGACGGACATTAATAAAATATTTTTCTCTCTGTTTCAGAAATGATTGCTATTTTAATTTTTGCCATTTTACATCCAGCCATGGCCATAATCGGATACAATTGCGGAGCGCGATCAATAAATATCACAACTTTATCACTACTGGACGTAGGAACATGCGATCCACCCAAAAATAATCTATAAATCACTAAACAGTACATACAGCTCCTACAAATTAACAACTTTCAAGAAACCCAAGTAATACAATGTAAGATAGAAGTCCAGCGCACGGTATACTATTGTGGGATGCATTCCCACGTATCTATCGTCAAGCACGGAGAGGGGGAGTACGTGGCAGAGATTAGTAGAAGCGCTTGCGCCGGGGTTTACCACACCGGCATTCTCAAAGTAGGAGAGTCCCATGTGTTTAACAACATAAAAATAAATAGGACATATACATATCCAATAACCTTTGCGGGAACGTTAACAGAGAATGGAGCATGCAATGGGGCTTCTTACGCGGATCCTTACGGATCATGGGATAATGTAGTTGTCCAAGGGTTGGTAAAAATTACCGTAAGAAAACAAATTGCGCGGGTGGACAACGAAAACAACAAAATACATCTCCCCTCGGGTACCTTTTGTTTACTATCTGACGGAGAATGCGTTGACGTTGATGGTGGATTCACGATCTGGAATCCTATCCCTAAAGATAATTGCGGATTTGATAACTACGGTATTTTATATGAAGGTAAAGCTTACAAAATGACAGATTCAGATTATAACGGAAAGGAGCAGATCGTGTATTCACTTTCCACGCAGAGTATAACTTTTGCTTTAGCTACTAAGAACGAAGAGTTTGTATGCGGATATAAAATTAAGTTGACCGAACACCCTAAACTCGTAATTTTTGAAACCAGCGAGTCCGGATATTCATTCGCGAAACACCGGCCGATTAATGTAAACAGCATGGACATTTTCACATATGTAAATTCAAAGTTCGTTTACGTAGAAAGACATATGCGAACTCAAATTAACCATTTATATCGCAAAGTAATGCTTCAACAATGTCAAATCGAGCGCGAGACATTTATGAACGCATTAGCAATAGCGACTCAATCACCAGACCAATTTGCGTATAACCTCATGAAAGGTCCTGGTTATATGGCAGTAACAGCGGGCGAAGTTGTACACGTCATCAAGTGCATCCCCGTAGACGTAAAAATAGAACACGGAGAAAATTGCTACGCTGAACTACAAGTAAGTCGTAGAAATCAAACGCTTTTTATGACTCCTAAAACACATATTTTAAAAAGTAAAGGCACCCGAATCACATGTAACCATCTATTACCATCACACTACTTGATCGACAACAGTTAGTACAAAATAATGCCAAGGCCTACTGATGTTCGGGCACCAACTGTAATCAAACCTTTGACCAAACCAACTTGGAAATACGTGAACCCCGCATCATTGGCTACCAGTGGGATATATACAGAACGTGACTTAGACGATTTGAGGGATCACATAATATTTCTAGTAGAGAGAACGGCGTTATTAAACAACATCGCTAGAGAAATCCACGGACATACAGTCACGGATGAAGATAGGACTATTAATCGATTATTAAATGAAAACACCATGGATCGAATAATAGAAGAAACATGGGCAAAGATATGGAAAAAGTTTCAGGACTTCGGTACGGCCAGCGCAGGAATATACTCGCTATATTCATCATTATTCAGTGCGTGAAAATGCTAGTGGAAATCATAGTAAACGCACTCCATAAGATATATGGGTGGTCAATACATCTAGTTGCAGCATTATGGACATCAATAGCCCACTGTTTAATTTACACCACTCAGACTACGCCAACAAGAAGTAACGAAAACTCCGATATAGAGCAACAAGGTGAATCACAGCCTTTAGAACCGATACAACATGAAAATCAAACCAATAATACAAATTAACCAGAAACTACAGTAAAGACAACAAAAAGTGCAGTTACAAATTTCTTCAATATGACCACGTAAGTACGACAAATCGATCTAGGAGAATAAGTTCTATTGCAGCGGTTCATCGCGGAGGCATTCGCTTACCAGTCGTCTTTTAGACTGCCTAGTAACCGTTTTACGGTCGGGGTGTAACGTCTACCTAATTTTTATAAAATTTTTTTTGCGATATTTTTCTGTTTATTATTATTTTTAGTTTAGCCATCGTATCTTATCAATAAGAGAAAATATAATTTAAAAAACAAAAAAAAAAACCCTAACCTCTTCTTTGGATTAGATAAATGAGTACTTGAGTTAAGTAAATATGTATACGTTGTGTTCATTTTTATTTTATCTTTAAGGACCTCCGATAGAAAACAGATCTCTACATCATATTACATACATGTGGGAAAAAGTTGCCACCATATCGCCGCGCTTTTTCATAGGAATCCGTCACATAAAATAAGAATCTAATAGCCAACACATGTTATACGCATGCGAAAAGAAAAAAATATATAAAGTGAAAGTTTTGAGACAAAAAACAAACCGAAAAGTCCAAGCAATAAATAGAAAATATCTTCAGATTACGGGTTTTTCCCAAAATCCTACGTTCGTTTTTTTTAACCTTTTTGAATGTTTTTCTTTACGTGCTGCCCATGTGCGTAAAAGCATTTAGCTCGAAACCGTTACAGCTTAAGGATTTTTCCCGGTAATTACTAATATGTTCAACGTTGTCCTTGTTCAAAATTTTTATTATACATAATATAAAAACGGTTCAAAAATTTCCTTATGCATTAAATTTTTGTATACCCATTTAAAAGATTATCCAATAACTACGAAGTAGGCGGAACACTATCCCATTTTCACTTTAAGTATTATATAATTGTATTTTAAATAAAAGTTTAAGAAGTTTACAACAAGAGTACTTTCCGAAACAACAAATAATGAAAATATATATGCAACTTTCCCACGCAACCAAGTTTCAAGTCAAATAAAAATGTCGTGATGAATTATTAAAACAATAACAGATTTATTTACATATTTACATATACATTTCCATTTTTTATGCAAACCAATTTACATATATTTAATAAATTCTTTTTGCGTTAAAATATGTATAAGGATAGTTAGAATTATCAGGAAATAAGTTGAGTAAAAATACGCAAACATTATCAAATATCTTTTTAAAAATTAACCATAATCAAATACTACATGGAATAGGTTATATTTTACATTCATTTACAAATAAAATAAATTAGAAATAAATAAACATTTAAAAATTAAGAATAAAACACTGATCAATATTCTTTTAATATTTTAATAAAAACTTTAAAACAAAAATTATTTTATTAAAAATTGCATTAAGCAAAACACAAATAGTTAATTATAGTTTAGGAAATATAGTAAGGAATTAATAAATAAATAGCTGTGAAACTATAGTTTTTTATTAAGTTTTATATGCCATTCTTGGTATCAATTCTCATGATTTTTAACAATGAAATTCAATAAAATTTTTACATCGCAAAAATGAATAACATTAATGGAAAATTATAGTTAGAAAAAATTTATGTATACAAATATTATTGTAAAACATAATTAAATATTTTTTAAAGATTAATCATAATTAAATATTACATGAAATAGGTTATATTTTACATTCGTTTACAAATAAAATAAATAAGAAGTATTTAAAAATTAAGAATAAAACACTGATAAATATTCTTTTAATATTTTAATCATACTTAAAATTGAAAACGAAAAAAAAAACACAAAAATTATTCTGTAGTAAAAAGTGCTTCAAGCCAAACAAAAATAATTAATTATAGTTTAGTTAAGAACAAAGGAATATCGTAAGAATTTAATAAATAAACAATTGTAAAACTATAATACTTCATTAAGGTTTATTTTAAATATGCCATTCTTGGTATCATTTTTTATGATTTTTAACAACGGATTTTAATAATTAAAAATAAAATTCCTACATCTCAAAAATAAACAACATTAATGAAAAATTATAGTTAGAACAAAATTATGTACACAAATGACC
This sequence comes from Anastatus disparis, assembly GCA_017163975.1. NCBI lineage: Eukaryota > Metazoa > Arthropoda > Insecta > Hymenoptera > Eupelmidae > Anastatus > Anastatus disparis. The sequence goes on along the minus strand of JAFFSR010000286.1, from coordinate 4,415,240 downwards.
ATCTGTAAGAGAGAGAAAGAGAGGAAAGATCCAAGAGGGAAAGGGAAGCACATGATTACCACCTCCATCGACAATACATGCGCAGATACACACTGAGCATTGCAGACACAAGGTAGGGGGAACTGAAGCAGTAAGCACCACCCAACCATCTGACAGCAAACACACAGGGTATAAAATAGCCAAGCAGGGCCCAGCTCGATCTACTTCATTCTCATCTCTCCAGCAGTCGAGAGCCTTCTACTTCAACTTCATCTTTCGAACAGTCGAAAGCCTTAGTGTTATATTTCATCTCCCAAGCAATTGAGAGCCTCAAGTTCAAGTGCAATATTCCAGTTGTCATCTCTCAAGCAATCGAGAGCCTATAGTTTTTCAATTACATCTCCCAAGCAGTTGGGAGTCTCGAATAGAACTACCTCAGCGTCATCTCTCCAGGAACGGACAACATCAAACAACTACTACAATTTACATCGCTCCAACAATCGAGTGCCAAAGTTATTTAATCAAAATTCCACCGAAGAAGGATCAAGGAATTTTCAACTTTGTGATCACAGCAGATCTATCCAAGGACGCAGTTCGATCGCCTCTCTTTCTCTCTCATCGGGTCAACTTCAGGAAAAATCAATAAAAGTAAGGAAAAGCATTTCATATATATATTTTTTATTTAATCAATTTCCCAAAGACATCAAACTACCTATCCGAGTTCTTGAATAAACGCTTGGGTATCGAGCAGTTTGTATGAACTCAATCCTTCTTTAAGATTTTTGTTAATTTTTGAATTTATAAGAAAAATTTAAGTAAATAAATAATAATAAAAATACATCTTTAAGAACCGCCGCGTAACGGCATGGTTCAGTATTTTTAAAAGAATTAATTATACAATAGTTTTATTTATAAATATAAATTCATCACTTTAAGAACCGCCGAATAACGGCAAGGTTCATTATTTACAAAAAATATTATTCATTGTTTTAAAGTAATAACAAAAATACATCTTTAAGAACCGCCGCGTAACGGCATGGTTCAGTATTTCTAAAGAATTAATTATACAATAATTTTATTTATAAATATAAATTCATCATTTTAAGAACCGCCGAATAACGGCAAGGTTCATTATTTACAAAAATACTTATTCATTGTTTTGAAGTAATAATAAAAATACATCTTTAAGAACCGCCGCGTAACGGCATGGTTCAGTATTTCTAAAAGAATTAATTATACAATAATTTTATTTATAAATATAAATTCATCATTTTAAGAACCGCCGTATAACGGCAAGGTCCATTTTTTAAGAGAATAATTATTCATTGTATTAAAGTAATAATAAAAATACATCTTTAAGAACCGCCGCGTAACGGCATGGTTCAGTATTTCTAAAGAATTAATTATACAATAGTTTTATTTATAAATATAAATTCATCATTTTAAGAACCGCCGAATAACGGCAAGGTTCATTATTTACAAAAATACTTATTCATTGTTTTGAAGTAATAATAAAAATACATCTTTAAGAACCGCCGCGTAACGGCATGGTTCAGTATTTCTAAAAGAATTAATTATACAATAATTTTATTTATAAATATAAATTCATCATTTTAAGAACCGCCGTATAACGGCAAGGTCCATTTTTTAAGAAAATAATTATTCATTGTATTAAAGTAATAATAAAAATACATCTTTAAGAACCGCCGCGTAACGGCATGGTTCAGTATTTCTAAAGAATTAATTATACAATAGTTTTATTTATAAATATAAATTCATCACTTTAAGAACCGCCAAATAACGGCAAGGTTCATTGTTTAAGAAAATAATTATTCATTGTTTTAAAGTAATAATAAAAATACATCTTTAAGAACCGCCGCGTAACGGCATGGTTCAGTATTTCTAAAGAATTAATTATACAATAGTTTTATTTATAAATATAAATTCATCACTTTAAGAACCGCCGAATAACGGCAAGGTTCATTATTTACAAAAAATATTATTCATTGTTTTAAAGTAATAATTAAAATACATCTTTAAGAACCGCCACGTAACGGCATGGTTCAGTATTTCTAAAAGAATTAATAATACAATAGTTTTATTTATAAATATAAATTCATCACTTTAAGAACCACCGAATAACGGCAAGGTTTATTATTTACAAAAAATATTATTCATTGTTTTAAAGTAATAATAAAAACACATCTTTAAGAACCGCCGCGTAACGGCATGGTTCAGTATTTTTAAAAGAATTAATTATACAACAGTTTTATTTATAAATATTAATTCATCATTTTAAGAACCGCCGAATAACGGCAAGGTTCATTGTTTACGAAAATAGTTATTCATCGTTTCAAAGTAATAATAAAAATACATCTTTAAGAATCGCCGCGTAACGGCATGGTACAGTATTTATCAAGGAATCAATTATACAATAGTTTTATTTATAAATATAAATTCATCACTTTAAGAACCGCCGAATAACGGCAAGGTTCATTATTTACAAAAAATATTATTCATTGTTTTAAAGTAATAATAAAAACACATCTTTAAGAACCGCCGCGTAACGGCATGGTTCAGTATTTCTAAAGAATTAATTATACAATAATTTTATTTATAAATATAAATTCATTATTTTAAGAACCGCCGAATAACGGCAAGGTTCATTATTTACAAAAATAATTATTCATTGTTTTGAAGTAATAATAAAAATACATCTTCAAGAACCGCCACGTAACGGCATGGTTCAGTATTTCTAAAAGAATTAATAATACAATAGTTTTATTTATAAATATAAATTCATCACTTTAAGAACCGCCGAATAACGGCAAGGTTCATTATTACAAAAAATATTATTCATTGTTTTAAAGTAATAATAAAAATACATCTTTAAGAACCGCCACGTAACGGCATGGTTCAGTATTTCTAAAAGAATTAATAATACAATAGTTTTATTTATAAATATAAATTCATCATTTTAAGAACCGCCGAATAACGGCAAGGTTCATTGTTTACGAAAATAGTTATTCATCGTTTCAAAGTAATAATAAAAATACATCTTTAAGAATCGCCGCGTAACGGCATGGTACAGTATTTATCAAGGAATCAATTATACAATAGTTTTATTTATAAATCTCAATTCATCATTTTAAGAACCGCCGTATAACGGCAAGGTTCATTGTTTAAGAAAATAATTATTCATTGTTTTAAAGTAATAATAAAAATACATCTTTAAGAACCGCCGCGTAACGGCATGGTTCAATATTTCTTAAAGAATTAGTTATACAATAGTTTTATTTATAAATATTAATTCATCATTTTAAGAACCGCCGAATAACGGCAAGGTTCATTGTTTACGAAAATAGTTATTCATCGTTTCAAAGTAATAATAAAAATACATCTTTAAGAATCGCCGCGTAACGGCATGGTACAGTATTTATCAAGGAATCAATTATACAATAGTTTTATTTATAAATCTCAATTCATCATTTTAAGAACCGCCGTATAACGGCAAGGTTTATTATTTACAAAAAATATTATTCATTGTTTCAAAGTAATAATAAAAACACATCTTTAAGAACCGCCGCGTAACGGCATGGTTCAGTATTTTTAAAAGAATTAATTATACAACAGTTTTATTTATAAATATTAATTCATCATTTTAAGAACCGCCGAATAACGGCAAGGTTCATTGTTTACGAAAATAGTTATTCATCGTTTCAAAGTAATAATAAAAATACATCTTTAAGAATCGCCGCGTAACGGCATGGTACAGTATTTATCAAGGAATCAATTATACAATAGTTTTATTTATAAATCTCAATTCATCATTTTAAGAACCGCCGTATAACGGCAAGGTTCATTGTTTAAGAAAATAATTATTCATTGTTTTAAAGTAATAATAAAAATACATCTTTAAGAACCGCCGCGTAACGGCATGGTTCAATATTTCTTAAAGAATTAGTTATACAATAGTTTTATTTATAAATATAAATTCATCATTTTAAGAACCGCCGCGTAACGGCATGGTTCAGTATTTCTAAAAGATAAAATTATATAATAGTTTTATTTTTAAATCTAAATTCATCATTTTAAGAACCGCTGAATAACGGCAAGGTTTAGTGTTTAAATAACTATTCATCATTCTAAAGTAATAATAAAAATACAACTTTTAAGAACCGCCGCATAACGGCAAGGTTCTGTATCTTTAAAAAATAATTAGACAATATTTTTTTAAATCTTAATATAAGAACAAAAACATCATTTTTAAGAACCGCTGAATAACGGCAAAGTTCCATGATTTTAAAGTATCTTTGCTCTTTAGATTATCATTAGTTCCCGTTCGGTAATAAGGATTGAAGACCGCTCTTGTAGCAAGAGTCTATAAGTAATAATATTACCAAAACAAAAATATTTTTTTGTACGAATAAAAAATTTAAGGATCAAAGACCGCTCCTGCAGCAAGTGTCTACAAGTAATATGTATACAAGAATTTTTCTTGCGAAATTAAACTTTATCTAATATTTTGCGTATTCACATGAGCAAGATTTTCCATTCAGAAAGCGTTAACAACAGGATTCTCAGGAAGGGTTTTAACTCACCTATTTCCTAAAAATATCGAGTGTATGCGCCTACACTCACTAAAAAGGGATTGAGTCGTTCATTAACTTAAACAACTCAATCAAGCCCATAACCCTCGTGATAAAGTCACCTTTTTCTTACGCGGTTACATGGACGTTTCAGTAGTGTGGCTGTGTTAAGATGAATTTAGGTGAAATCGTACTATTTAATATTTTGAATTTCAGACCTGTGAACCTTTGAGTTTACTTTCTTATAATGATTGATTCATTAAAAGCATAAAAAAACAAAAAAAAAATAGGCTGTCATACAAATGTGTGTCTTTTAAATTGCTTAAACTAGAAAATATTTCATGTCTTAGTCTTAGATGATGATATATTAGATGTTGGTATAGCAAGATGCATAGCTGAGACATCTATAGTGATCAAAATTATTGAATCACCCATAAACCTTTATGAAAAATTAATTTCGCTCATACATTTTTTATTGTTTATTGTGTATCTATACTCAAAAAAAATTTCAGCACTGTGCTATCAATTTTTAATTCTTATTTTTTTAACCTCGAATTGCAAGGAATCTGTAGACTCTCCATATTCATCGATAAAGTCCAAAGAAATATGAGACCCAAAAAATAGGGCCCAAAAAATATAGTAGCTAAAAAATAAAGGACCTAAAAAATATAGAACCCAAAAAAATATGACTTAAAAAAATATATGACTTAAAAAAATATAGGACCCAAAAAAATACAGCACCCAAAAAATAATAAAGCCTAAAAAAATATAGGGCCTAAAAACATAAGACCCAAAACATAAGACCCAATCTGAAATGGCTACTTTTATTAGAAAAAATAATGTACTTCTAGAAAACCGGAGATCCGGATAACTTAAGGTCCGGAAAAGGTAAACTTTTTTAATATAATATAAGATTTCTAACTGTATAACTTATTGATAGGAAAGGATTTCGTACCGGAAGAGTGGATGACAGTACTTAAGAGAGTAATTACCGAGAAACAAGAGCAACTACAGAGGAATGAGAGAAGGATCAGCCATTCTATATGTCTTACTGCCGTGACCTAAACAAAACGAGGCGCAGCTGCGATACACGAAAATGAAGAATGGAACGAAGAACGAAACGAAGAATAAAACGAAGAATAGAACAAAGAATGGAACGAAGAACAGAACGAGGAAATGAAAAAGTAAAATGAGACCAAACAACGAGGCAAAGAGAAACGAAGACTAAATGGTAAAGGATGTATATAACAAGTTTTTAGTCGTAAACGAAAATATAAACCAGGCAACTATTTCTATGTTAAAAAGATATACCAAAAATTATAATTTAATATATGTATACCCTGTTAAAAAAGTCCAGGTGGATTTCCACGTGGAAAATCCACGTGGAATTCTACGTGGATTTTCAGTCTGATTTACTTGGATTTTCAGGGTGATTTACTTGGATTTTCAGGGTGAAAATCAGGGTGGAATTCCAGGTAGATTTTCAGGGTGAAAATCAGGTTGGAATTTTAAGGGGATTTTCAGTCTGAATTACTTGGATTTTCATAGTGAAAATCCACTCTGATTTTGAGTCTGAAAATCCACTCTGATTTTCATAGTGAAAATCCACTCTGATTTTCATAGTGAAAATCCACTCTGATTTTCATAGTGAAAATCCACTCTGATTTTCATAGTGAAAATCCACTCTGATTTTCATAGTGAAAATCCACTTTGATTTTCAGTCTGAAAATCCACCCTGATTTTCATAGTGAAAATCCACTCTGATTTTCAGTCTGAAAATCCACCCTGATTTTCATAGTGAAAATCCACTCTGATTTTCAGTCTGAAAATCCACCCTGATTGTGGATATATTTAAGCATTCAAAAAAATATTTTTATCAAATTAAATTTATTTATGTTTTTCATTGCAACCACAAAAATATCTCTGCTCACTTAATAGAATAGAACGTGAGAAAGTAGGCCAAATGATCGTCGTTTTAGACAAAATTAAACTGTTAGTTTATAAGCTCTAAAGTCTTTTATTCTTTTCATGCGCGTTGGCTTGCCATAAGAAAGTCAATACATAAAAAGCGTGGTAGCCCCTAGTGGTTAGTTATTGAATATGAATATACACATGTATATAATAGTACTGATGATTAACCGTTAGGGGATGCTCCGCTTTCTACCTATTGACTTTCTTATGGCAAGCGAACGCGCACGAAAAGAATAAAAGACTTTAGAGCTTATAAACTAACAGTTTAATTTTGTCTAAAACGACGATCATTCGCCCTACTTTCTCACGTTCTATTCTATTAAGTGAACAGAGATATTTTTGTGGTTGCAATGAAAAACATAAATAAATTTAATATTATAAAAATATTTTTTTGATTGCTTAAAAATATCCACAATCAGGGTGGATTTTCACTATGAAAATCAGAGTGGATTTTCACTATGAAAATCAGAGTGGATTTTCAGACTGAAAATCAGAGTGGATTTTCACTATGAAAATCAGAGTGTATTTTTAGACTCAAAATCAGAGTGGTATTTCACTATGAAAATCCAAGTAATTCAGACTGAAAATCCCCTTAAAATTCCAACCTGATTTTCACCCTGAAAATCTACCTGGAATTCCACCCTGATTTTCACCCTGAAAATCCAAGTAAATCACCCTGAAAATCCAAGTAAATCAGACTGAAAATCCACGTGGAATTCCACGTGGATTTTCCACGTGGAAATCCACCTGGACTTTTTTAACAGGGTAGAAAATCGCCATTTTAAAATTCAAAGTTCTTGGAGCGAGTCCTGAATGAATAGAAATGTTATAAATTTTTTAAATGAAAAATTTTCGAGCATCTGTTATCAGAACAAATTTATAACCTTACGACGAGCCATGTTAGTTTACTTGAGTAAATTATTGTTTACTCTTGAATTCGGTGTTTTATATGCATGCTGTTATATTAATATACGATGTTATTGAATTGGAAGAAACAAAACAAAATTGTTAAAGGAGTTTCAAATATATAATCTTAGAGAACATAGTTTTTCTTCGGAATAAAAATTTAAAGAAACAAAGGAGTGAAAGTCTTGAATATCAAACGAGATAACTACATTAATGAAATGTTAATTAGATTCGATTTCGAGGAAAAGTACTAAAGAATACTAATCATCACAAATCAAGTGACAAACTGATTAGCAAAGGATCAGGAGGAGTTAAGTACCGCAATGATATTTGAAAACAATAATAAGAGAACTTATATGAAAACTGTTGATACTTTATTAGATCTGACAAACTCTTGTACATTAGACATTAAATATGCGGTAAATGTTCTCAGTCAACATCAAACAAAGTCAACTGAATGAGAATGAAAGAAAATTAAACAAGTAGTCAAATACCAAACTCATAGATTTCTACTATCTTGAAAGACACGATTATTTGAAGGTTTCTCTGGCACGAGCTTGGACGATTAAAAGGATGTTCAACTGTAAGCAGTTATGCTGTAAAATTACTCAAAGTTTCTACTGCATATGCGAACGAAAAGAAAACAATGTGTATTTCACTCACCTATCAGGTAAAATATGTATTGATGAGTAATTGAAGTCAAGAACTGATTTCAGCTCACACGGAGAAAAATTTTGACTCTGTAAACATGATACGCGTCTCACTAGAAAAAGTGCTGCCTTTTTCATAGTAAACCACGCGTACTGCTTCGCATTTTACAATTCGTACATTTTTTTTTCGATGCAGGTAATCGTGGAATACAGCGCAAGGTGGCGCCGCATCGAAAAACTTCATGCACGTTCAGATACGCATTGATATTTATCGTTCATGCAAGCCACCTTGTGGTGCGTTTTCTAAACGCACTATCTTTTACAATTTAAAATTTTCTCCGTGTATTAGCTGATTACAACCTATGACGAGTTTCAAATGAGTTTAACTATAAACGTGTTTTAAGAAATGAGTTTACACCAATGGTATCATGACAATCATATTACTTAAACGAAAGTTTAGACAAAGTTTAGATGAAAACGAGTATTTCACGAGTGCATTTCGAGCGAGTTTGTTAAAGACAAATGGTTAGCTCAAAATATCAGATAATCGATATTTTGAATAAGTCTTTGACTAACGAGTCTCATACAAATCAATGAAAATGATATAAAACCAAATTGATGCATAAACTCATGTTGTTCTCTTCTGTTACAGGCTATTAAATCCGAGGACACTATTCGTGTCCTTGAATTCAATTTAATTTATTCAACTAATGATGTGCGGAAAGAAGTGTTAAAAATAGATGCACAACCTTGCGCTCTCTCGACGTCCCTCTCTGCTATCTAACTTTAAAAGTCTTGTTCATTCCCTGTAGAGACGCCCGTCCGTATACAGACCCGTTTCGGTTTTATACGTTTATCGAGTTAATATTGCTAAAATCTTATTAGAACGAGTATAATTATAAACGAGTGCTTATTTGAATATAGTGAGTTGTATTAATGAATAAACTTTATTAACTTTACATATATAAATGTGTGTTTTATTGTGTGTATCCTTAACTCGGCTGAAACTTCAATCTTATTAAAAGTGTTTAATAGAACTAAAAGTGTTAGAAAAATGTGATTTTGAGGGTCACATACAAAGGTGATTTACACTCCTTTTAATTGTGTATTCATCAATACAATAGTACATGTTAGTTATTTACTGCTGTATCATAACATATCTCAGTATTCTGGGGTATTTTTCTTGTAAAAAATCAACTGTTTTCTTGAGAGTTTTTTTCAACGATTTTTCGAAATTTTTCAAGTGTTTTTTACAGCTTTTTCTTTAATATTTACTTTAATATTTTTTAAAGATACATCAAATTGATTACTCACATCGCTTATTTACTTTTATGTATTATATGTATTTTCCGTACAAGCTGTTCCTAGAATTTATTTTATTTAAAGGATTAAAGCAGATTTTTTCTCTATCTTAAACGGTACTTCTTTCAAATTACACCGTACAGCTTTGCAAATGTAACCGTTGCAGTGATCATTGTCATCTTTAGAACTTCTAGTATTTTTGAATAATATAATAGTTGCATAATTAGACATTGATGGTAGTGGTATTTTAGTCTGCCCTTTTTTATATTTGACTTACCGGCAATAACACCAGAAAAAATTCATTTTTCCTAAGCATCGCAAAGCTTTCATTAATTGATTTTTCAATTAAATCGCTGTATTTCACTTATTAAAAAATATTTTTTTTACTCTATAGCGTAGTTTTATAATCACAAGCTGCACCAAATTTTTTTCGATAAACCTTAAATATGTTTTGCATAATAATGAGCGAATAAGAACAATTTCAACCTCCAACAATTTGAATAATCAATTGGAACTGAAAGATTCACGATTTAAATTTACTAGTAACGTTTCGTTCATTTAAATTCAAGGGGCATACAAACCTTCATGTTCATGATAACAATTTGAAAAAAAGTGCTGGAGAATAAGGTGTGGTCAATAGAACTAACTTTATATTTATGTATATACTATAAAGTGCAAACATTAATAGATAGATTCATAATAAAATATAATTCATAAAATATTTAAGTACTTCATTTTATATGTATCATACCATCTTAAAAATTATTAGCCACAGACATGTTGAGAGATTTCGAACTGTGAAATAATATTATTTTGTGATATTACCAATTAATAGAAAATAACAGCTGAGCGGAGTTAATATTATATAAAAATTTTTTTTTGGATAGATTTCTACGGGCTAGGAGCCCATTTAAATATTAAAAACACAATTCAGAAAAAATAATAATTCAATCAATAATCAAAATAGTTCACGTTATGAGAGCATAATCTTATGGTACATTCAAGTTTTCATAAGCATTGCGACAATTGTATTTTATACGTTTGTGCTTGAAAGTGTAGTACCTACACTTAGCCGTCACTAGGCCGTTTTCGAGCAAGTAGCAAAGCCGACCTCCTAGTATATAAGAAGCATAGATAGCCTTCTTACTTAGTCAAAGCCAGCTTAGTCCTCTTCCCGTATTCATGTACTTGAAGTTAAACTTTGCATTATGCGAAGGTCCTACTCCTACTCTTAACTTCTTCAGGAATCAAACTTGAAGTTGAGGTTCCGTATCATCATCTCTGATCTATGTACTAGAGGGAAAACTTTACATAGATTCGTTTCTCGCTACCTTTACCACTATTTCAGCTGGGATAGGTGCCCCGTTAGTTCATACGAGTTAACCATGACTAGCATACCATCTCCATATCTTTATTGAGTTAATACGGAACATAGAGTTTACCAATTTTGGTTTCCTATGTGTCGTCCGTAAGACACAAAATCTGCACCTTCACCTCTACCAAGTATCATCTGGGACACTATACCAATAACTATAATTCACCGCCGGTACGGGATATGCCAGTAAGATTGCTGGTTAATTAGTTAATCATGTTACTGACAACTGAATGAGCGCATGCCAATTATATTACTCATTTTATTTAAATAATTATCATTTGTTATTATTTTTGTTCACCGATGATTATTGTTATCGATACCAAACAAAGTCTTTCAAGCAAATAACTTAGAATACTGCCTTGTTTCTCGATTATTTCTACCGTCGGTACAGCTAATGTAATGAGCTTCAAGTTTGCATTTTAATAAATTTACAAAAAGATATTCTTGATTTTTCCAAGTTAGAAAATAAATTAAGTTGCTCATTTATCAGTTCCTCTAAAATCTATCCAGTTTCCATCCTCGAACTTATTCACTCTCATCTTTAAGTTGAATTATGAAATTATTAAAGTAAATTCGAATATTAAAAATATTAAATTAGTTTTTATGATAGAGTCAAATGTTATAGTATATATATATATATATATTGCTATTACGATTTGGGGAAGAAATAACACCCAAAATGTTTCGATTTCTTGAGACTAAATTTTATTGGCATGATATAAACATTATTAAATTAGGAGCAGACATTATTAAATTATTTATATACGATTAATCAAGATCTATAAACTGATGCTCCTTTGTACATACTTTTAAAAAATAACTTTTAATTAATGTAAATATTATCAAAGTTAGTGAGTTGAAAAAGTCCAAGTTATTATAAAAATAATAAAGTTAGACTTAACTTTACGCTTGCTGGCTTGATCTCTCAGTGCCTTTACTTTGACATCTTAGCGTGTAAAATAAATATGTTCTATGGCTCAAGATTTAGTGAAAACTCCAATAATTTTAATCACAAAGTCCGAAAATATTAGACTAATTCAAAAGGTCCGAGATTAGTTAAATATGTTTTCTTTTTAACGTCCAGCTGGTGTTCTGCTTTTGTCCTCATTAAACTGCAGGTCACGAGCTTCTGCTTTCTATATCTGGTTCGTGACACGTAATTCACGAAAAAATCTTTCACTTTATAAGAAGGTTGAAAGAGCTGCTAGTAACACGATTGACGTGTTTTATTTTCTGATGGGAATAATAGTCATTGCATAGGCCAAGGTTACGAAAAGATCCAGCAAAAATCTAAGCACTAAGTGACTAGTATATATATGGGAAGTTTTATGTCAACTCAACTAACAAAAAAATGGAATTTGCTGAAAATCCGTAAAGAGGTTCCATTTGATACCCAAAATATACAAAAAAATTTTTAGAGGCATAAGTCAAAGGGATTACGAGTAATAAGTAATAGAATATTATGATTTTTCAAATTTTTTTGTGAAATTACCAACTTAATTATTTTTCCCTCAGAAATGAAGGATTTTAGAGATTCACTTATAAATATATTTATTATTGCAAATAATGAGTAGAATCTACACAAATTTTTTTAAATTTCAGAATTGCTGTCTTCTGATTGGTTCATTTTGTACTTTCATGTAATTTTGAATTTCTGGTGTTCGGCCAGGTTGATTTCACTCAGGTTGCACTATGTTATGTCTTTTTATAATATCTTGAAGTGAGCTTTGTCTCATCTTAGGCATAGAACTGAGAGAAGAGCTATAGAACTTTGAATATTAAAAAATAAAATAGAATTTTCAATTTAAAACATATATACTGTGGATTTGGTTCTTCGATTATAGATAATGCAATATACGAACAAATGATTTTTAAATATTTTAAAAGAAATCCATTTCTTAATAATTTAAGTATTAATTTAGAATCTGAATTGGAATATTTATATTATATATCTAGAAATAAAAGAAATTAAATTAAATAAATTCAAGATGCATAAAATGTATTCATTATAAAATATTACAAAATGCTCCAAGAAACATAGAATTAATTATAGAAAAAGAATTTGGAGTAACAGAAAAAATGTTTATCTAATTAGTATTTACGCTTGTAGTGATCTAAGTGCGTATACACCTCAAATATATTTGGAAGTAAAAATGGTCCATCTTCTTATTTTAGTATCTTGTTGTTATCATAAATTTGAAGAAATAAAAAATATTTGTCTAATTAGTTTTTTTGCTTGTGGTGATCTAAGTGCATACAAATCTCCAATATATTTAGAGATGAAAATGGGCCATCTTCTTATTTTAGTATTTTGTTGTTATCATAAATTAACTTTTAAAAACACAAAATTAAAGAAAGTGACGAGAAAGAGTATTTTAATTATTTTCCATTGTAAAAAAAATTTAAACAAGCTATTGAAAGTATTGATGTAGATATTGGGAAATTCTTTAAACGACCATTATTAAGACTTGCTTGTCAAGAAACATCAGATAGATGGCTTACAATGAGCGTTGAAGCTCATGGTGAACATTATTTTTATGTTCTTGCAAGAGCTGTTTTGGAATTATATGGAGCTAAAAGTAAATACTTTAAATTATAAATTTTAATAACTCTCAATATATGAAAATTTTAATTTTAGATAATCTTTATTTAAAAAAGCTTGTTCAAAAAGGTACAAGAAAATCACAGTGTTCCAGTTTTAAAAATTATTTAGAAGATTGTATCAATCGATATAAATAAATAAAGAATATCACTTGCGATAACAAACTAAAAAACTGTGAAATGTCTTGGAATGATAAAATCTTGATGAGATTGAAATATGGCAAATTCTAAACTGATTAAAAATGTAACATGTTATTATTTTTTTAAGGAATTTGTTGATTTCTATTTGAGTTATATTTTATATTTAAAACTAAAATTTAGATTTAAAATAATGTTATACTTTATAAGTATAATTCATTCTTCACATGAGATTTTTATAATTTTATAATAATTATTACAAAGTAAAATCAAAACTTGCGTTACTATAATTATATTTAAACCAACGAAAATTGCATTATTTTTTTTATTCAAAAATATCAACTAATACACATTAAACTTTGATGAACATAAGAAATCAATAATCAAACATGATTTCACAAAAAAAATTTTAAAAATTACAATATTCTATTACTTATTACTCGTAATCCCTTTGACCTATGCCTCTAAAAATTTTTTTTTATATTTTGGGTATCAAATGGAACCTCTTTACGGATATTCAGCAAATTCTATTTTTTTGTCAGTTGAGTTGACATGAAACGTCCCATATATACTTAAGCCTAAGAGACTAACTTTCCACCAAGGGCACTAATATACTAAATATGTTATAATCTGCGGTTTTAGAATAAACGAAAAAGAATTTAGCAAAGAATAATTAAAAATTAAATATATGAATTTTCGTCACATAGCACTCCTTCCTAGTCCAGGAGGTTAGACATTATTTGTTATTGATCTTAATCTATTTAAACTAAATGATTTATTTTGAATTTCTGGGTTCATAATATTACGAAATTGATATGTAACGTAAGCTAGTAGGGTCCATAAGTATTATTATATTTTCCCAACGTGGAGAGCGAAAACCGATTTTCGGCGCCTTTTTTAAGTTAGGAAAATTCTAAATTCCCCAAGAACCGAAAACTGGATTCCGCTCACCTTGTTAGAGAAAATTCTATGTCCCACTCGTGGCAAAATAGGTCACCCACTTGTCTTTTTTGTCACTCCCGCTACGCTCAAGTGACAAAACGACTCGTGAGAGAATGACCTATTTTGCTCACTAGTAGAGTAATATACTATTTCTTACGAGTTCTTATTTTATAAAACATTGTGTTTATAGGTAACGTCAGATGTTAAAGTAGTTATTGGTGGTATTCGTCTTAACAGGAAGGGCAGGGTCCTCTTTCGTTTACTCCTTCTGCACTGGACTAATTTTATTTTTTGTCGCCCCATGAGGTGGTTGCCATAGGCGTGATCGCCTTTGCTTTGGAAAAAAAGATCTGTGAATGATTTTGGTTAGTGGTTTAATTAGTATAGTCAATAGGCCTGCAGTGTTGAGAATGTATCTAAAAAAAATAAAAAAAATTTGAAAAAAACATTTTAAAAACACGCTTTTATAATGGAGAAAATACACTAAAAATTATTAAATGAATTAATTCACTTCCTTGAAATTACTTCTGCAATAATCAAGAGAAAATTTTTGTTGTAAAACTTTCTCTTAATTATTGCAATGAACTTAATTGAGAGAACTAGAGAGAGGTTTGCACATGGCGTTGTGTTTTAAGTCTACTTGTACACAGAGAAAATTTTACATTGTGAAAGATAAAGCGTTTAGAAAACACACCACAAGGTGGCTTGCATGAACGATAAATATCGATGCATTTCTGGACGTGTATGAAGTTTTTCGATGCGGCACCACCGTGTGCTGTATTTCACGATTACCTACTAAAAAAAGTGATGCACAAATTGTAAAATGCGAAGCAGTACGCGTGGTTTACGATGAAAAAGGCAGCACTTTTTCTAGTGCGACGTGCATCATGTTTAGAAAGTCAAAATTTTCTCCGTGTAGAGAGCGCGCGCACATTTAAGCCAAAACTCTAGCATATATCTATGTATACGTTGCACGCAGGCAACTTCGTAAAAATAACTTAGGCTGGCGCTCTGTTATTCAAAAATATATACACATACATATGTGTATCTATATACTTGGCTTTTATATCACGACAAACACATGTACATATTTTTATATATATTGAACAGTTTGGTTTATTTTCTTGGTATTTTTGTCCAACTATGAACCATGAAAAAAGTCGATTATTGTGTTTGTGATACTAGCCTCCTTGAAAAGACTGGTCATGGTTTGCCAATAGAATTACCTCATCAGAAGATGCTAGGGTATTGATTTGGTCAGCGGTGGTAGGGTTTTAGTTAATATATTCAACCTAGAGCCTTAGTGGTAAATTTTGTGTCACTATGTTTCGTAGCCAGAGGACATTGATATTAATGTATCATTCCTTTCTCAGAATCTTAGTTCCAAATCGAAATGTGTCATGCCAAATCATTATGTTTTTGAGTTGGTTAGTTATCTGAAAGTAAAGTTTATATTATCTCACGCTCTAGTAAGCCAAAATTTGATTCCCCACAAAAATTTCGAAAAAATTTTCCTAAACTTTTCGGTGAGAAATAGAATCTGAAAATCATGAAAAATATAAAAAAAAATTTTACAGGGCACCTGCAATTAAAAGTAAAAAAGCCCCAGTAAGCAAGCTTTGAAAAAACTTGGTCATAGCCTACGTTAAATTAAAAATTTAATAAAAAATTATAAAATATAATAGTGATAGTTTCTTTATGAATGTATTTTGTACGTTTTTATATAATGCATGTCACATTTATATATATATATATATACATATATATATATATATATATATATATATATATATATTGTAACGGGGAATATATTTAAATAAACTAATCAAATATATTTGTGGGTCTCGTATGTACTTAGTTCAAGTCCATGCGCACTTACCGTTAAATAACCGATTTTCGATTTATAGACGATCAGCCTCGTACACTGACACTGATCAATTATGAATGTCTTTTTCATACAATGTAAATCAGTTAAGCAATATTTAATACTATTGCAGAACTTCGCTTAGAAGTTCTGCCTTTCATACGTCTGGTACGACGAAACCCACGGCGTGTACCTTAAGACTCTGTTAAATATCGTAGATCACAAGAAAGCAAGTGTATTAAGTTTAACATATAAAGACAAAACACGATTTTAATCAGCGAGAAGTAATGTTATGTAATAATCCAAAATAACTTCAATTTTACTTTAATTTATTTAAAACAATAAACAAATTCAATACATTGAAATGAGATTATCATAATCTTTACTAGTAGCAAAATTTAATAAATTTCATAAAAAGAAACAAAAGTTAATTTAACCTAACCTATTCTGTCTGACGCGGCGCACACGACGGTCTCGATATTTTTACATATATCGCATACACGCATTCAATAATAAAACGCAATACGATAGTCTGCAGACTTACATTTTTCTATCGGTCGTTGAACACGCAGATTTCCCAACGATCCTCTCTGATACAGACGAATCGATGACTCAATAAAAGCGGCACCAAAGATATGCGGTGCAGCTCAAGGTTATCGTAGCTCTCGTTGAAAAGTCACACTACTCTCTCTGCAAAGCCGTATCAAAGACTCTTGTTCTCGACGTACCAATTACTTAATTAACCACAACGGGAGTGCACTTTTTCACGCGATTCAGCAAATAAAAATCTCTTTAAAGAAAGATAATGAGATTATATCAACACTCTCACAAGAAACGAAAAACTTCTATCAAAAAGTAGCGGATACACGAGCTCGCACAACACACAATATGGCTGCTAAATCCTTTCTGCTTCTCTACACCGCCCGTTCGCTTCTCTCTCTTGCCTAAGCCTACCCGTCATGCCCTGCGCGCGCCTCTCTGTACAGTACTATATCCAAGTCGCTGAGACAGACTCTCTTCGTCTCACTCTTACACTTGCATATCAAGCATACGTTGAGCCGTGCGACTGATAACGAGGATAAAGCTATATCGTAGCATACAAATAATTTACTATCCTCGTTACAATATATATATATATATATATATATATATATATATATATAATATTTTAGATTGATAGAAATATTCTTCATCTGATTATACAATAGCGCTTGGAGAGAAATTAAAATGTTGTTCTTATATATATATATATATATATATATATATATATATATGTAACATAATAACATAACATAATAAAACATATATAACATAACAAAAATTATTTATCCTACTTTTGCCGGACGCTTCAGGTGTTATACCTACTAAAAAATACCTATTTTAAGCTGTTTACTTGGCTCTTGTGTCTTACCAAAGACAGTTATAGAAAAAATAGCTACGCCACCATTTTCTTCGTCAAAAAATATGTGAAAATACATATAATAATTGTTGCTAATACTCTTAAGTAACTTTTCACAAATCCCAAAGAAAAAGTGAGTTGCCCTAACATACTCATAGCAGCCTCTTTTCCATTTTCGTTTTCTAGCTAGTGATCTAAAAATATTAGAACGAAGTATTACACATATTTTTTATGTATTTTTTGGCGTAGAATCCGATAGTATCATCAGTTTTGTTTTAATTATTTCCAGTAAGGCGAAAAAAGCCAAAAATGGATAAAAAATGTCTAAAAAACAGGTTTTTTGGACTTTTATATATGGCGCACTACTTCAATGAGTATAAAAAAAAAGTACAGATTAAGAGCAGACCGAACTATCTGTCTTTGTCTAATAGAGTTTTTTATCATTTGTCGAAACACCATCCGTTGTATTAGAAAAAAATAGTAGTTTCCGCTAGATATTAGTATAATAAGTAAATTTTGTATTAGCAATCAAATTATTTTATTGTGTAGTTTTTGAATATTATGTGCCCTACCAAAAAAGATAGGTTATATTCTAGTTTGTTAGTAGGTCTCATATTATTCAAAAACTACGCGATAGAATAATTTGATTATTATTACAAAATTTACTTATTATACTAATATCTAGCGGGGGCTACTATTTTTTTCTTGAAACAACAGATGGTGTTTCGACAAATGGTAAAAAACTCTATTAGACAAAGACAGATAGTTTGGCCTGCTCTTAAGGACACAAATTCTCAACTTCTCACCAATTTTTGAGACAGCACCCTCTTTTTACAAGTTTTGAGAGCAATTTTGAAAATATTTTGTGTTTGTTAGGTTAGTTCTTGAGGCCAAAAATAGCTGAAAAAATTACTTTAAATGCGTATTTTTATATAGAATATGTTCAAATTTTTTCAAATCTTCAATTCGTTAATATGGTGCCAAAAAAAATTATTTTTGAAAAAACACGTTTTTTGAGGTTAGGAGTAGTGGAGGGGGAGGGGCTAGCAAGTCATACCTTAAAATTTCATTTTTCAGCATGTATTAACTAATTTTGGACGAAAATTTGAATTTCGCGATGGGGGGTATTTTACCTATCTTAAGGTGGATCATCCGCTAGCTATAGTTTGTTGTTCATAAAAATTAAAAGTTAAAAGAATTCTTCAATACTTTGAAAATAATTAATTTATACCAAGAAAAAAATCTCCGTAAATTTTCAGCTAGCCTTAACGACTGATTTTATTATTTATGCTCACTTAAAGTTTATCTTTTTACTACTATAAGATACAAAACACGCAAACTTTGAGTGAGCACATATAAAAAAATTAATCGTTAAAACTACTTGAAAATTTACGGGGATTTTTTTCTTGGTATAAATTAATTATTTTCAAAATATTGAAGAATTTTTTTAACTTTTAATTTTTATGAACAACAAACTATAGCTAGCGGATGATCCACTTTAATGGGAGTTACCCTTTAGATAGTGCTTGTGTTCAGTGATATCTGAATTTCTAACTGTATAACTGATTGACAGGAAAGGAGTTCATACCTAACGAGCAGATGGCAGTACTTACGAGAGAAATTACCTAGGAACGAGAGAAGGATCTGTCATTCTATGTATCTTACTGCCGTGACCTATTCAAAACAAGATGCAGCTGCGTTACGAGAAAATGAGGAATTTAACGAGAAATGATACGAGAAAATGAAGAATAGAACGAAGAACGGAACGAGAGAATAAAAAAGTAAAACGAGACCAAACAACGACGCAAAGAGAAACGAAGACCAAAAGGTAAACGATGTATATAACCAGTTTTTAATTGTAAACTAAGATATAAATCAGGCAACTATTCCTATGTTAAAAGGATCCACAGAAATTGAAATTTAATATATATAGAAAATTGCCATTATAAAATTCGAAGTTTCCTTAAATAAAAATGAAACATTGTCTAAACAAGTGTATAACGAAGTTAATATTAACGATAAAAACTGTCTTATTTTCGATCCTTTTGTAGAGTTTAAGGATCAAATGGCCTCCTTCATGGTTCAAGTTTATGTATTCGAAAAGGAGGCATCTGCAAAGGAGTCGTTATCTTAAATTGAACTAAATTGAGGCTGGTCGCAAGGAGGTGGAGAAAACAAAGGCAACTATGTATAACGAGTCCAAAAACTTGAAAATTCAGATTGACGTATTTGATAATAAATTCTTATGAAATACTTTCATAAATAAGAATAGTATTAAAAATCTAATAACAAGATAACCGAGTTTGATTTAGTACGATTTATTGTAATTCCATGGAGATCGATACTAAACGAGTTGAAAAATCGAAAATAACTCTGCTTTTGCTAGCAGAACGGAAGTCTTTAACGAGAGTAACTTAACGTACGATTCTTGTAACGTTATAGTACAATCAAAGGAGTTTTTTGAAAACAAAAATTTATCAATAGATCTGTTCGTCGTGAATTGATCAATAAGATCGATGAGATCGATAAGAATTAATTTTTGATTGATCAAATTAATGGAAATACATTATTTCATGTATCGTCTTATATCGATACATGGGCTCATCATCAAAATGATTTAAAGGAGAGTGTCGTAGAAAATCATACAGTTCGAGCATGAGATATTATTATTAACTACATAGACACTGATTACCATAAGGAGGTTTTAAAATAATAGAAGAAATAGGATTATGAAAAAGAAATGCTTTTTCAGCGATTATAAAGAAATAATTGTATAGTTCGCTATATGATCTGAGAAAGAAATGAACGAGTATATTTTGGATCGATTTTACGAGTCAAACAGGAATTAAAATAAGTATCTAAGATAAAATTGCTAGCTGATAAATATATCGGAAATACCAAAAACTGATTGGAATGCATGACGAGCAACGAAACAGCAGCTGAGACTACAGATTAAAGGACTTAGATTCTATCGATTTTCATAGTTGATACTTATATGTGTACAGTAATTAGTTAACAATTTTCATTGTGTCACAAGAGCAACTGGATGACTAATTATACAGAAAAGGATTATTCAAAACGTAAAAGACGAGAAAAATAAAGAAAATATAAAAAAAAGTTTAAATGAAATTGTTAACGCAACGTTGTTAATTAATTCTTGAAAATTATTAAAGAGAGGATAAATAAAACGAGTCACAAAATTTGAATGAAACGAGTTAAATTTAATAACAAAAGTAGAAACATCACGAGATTTAGCAAAACGAGAAATATTAAGAAAAATATTAACGATTTAAAATTGGGAGCCAAGAATAAGAGAAAACACTTACAATGCAAACGATGAAAACTTAAAATCAAAAAGAAAAAAAAATGAGTTTTAGATCTTGAAATTAAAATCGATTTAAAACAACGTGAAAATAATCAATAAGTGTTTTAAATTAAGTCAAATTCTCGCTGACTCTGATGTGAGATATTAATTAACAATTTTGTAATTAATTTTAAATTTCCAACGAGAATATTCACGAGATTAAGTTTGTTAACAAAACAACATTGTGAACTTAGGACCGGAGGGAGTAAATACGAGTTTAGGCACTGCTGATCAATATAAAATTTATCTTATCAGGTAATACCTTTATGCAGATGCTCTACAGATAATTCATTACATCAGTCAAAGTTTACGGACCAGTACTTGTGTACATATCTAAATAACGAGACAATTGATATGTACGTGGTCATGTGTCAAATAAAATATTTATTACTGGAGTACAAATATAAAATTCTATGGATTAATAGAATTTGAGTTCGGAGAAAAGATTTATAATAAGTAAAAAATCTTAACAAAGTACAACATACTTAATTACAAGAGATAAAGAAGAAACGAGTGAAAGTAATAAAAATTGTAGGAAATGAGTATGAATGCGTAAGCGCTAAGTTATACTCAAATTTCAATGACACTATAGTGAAAATAATAAGTGTTATAAAATCAAAAAAATTTTTATTTTGCCTTTTTTACCCACGTTGTTCAATATTTTAAAGATATCAAAATTTCATTACATTCTAACAAAAAAAAAAATTTTTTTCGAAATCAATTTTTCTTTATATATTATTATTATTTGACCATAAAGGAACATTTTTTCTCTCTGACAAATTTTTCTATTCCTCTTAAATTCAGAGATATTCATATTTCGAAAAAAACCTTATTTTTAAATATAAAATCTTATAACTCTGGTTTAAAAGGTCGAATCTAGATGTTCAACATTGCATTTTCATCGTCAAAATATGAGCTTTAAAATCTATTTGGTCTTGTATTAATGTAACGATTTCTACTAAAATTGAACACTATTTTACAAAGTCAAAACAAAGTTAAAAAACATTTCTTTTTAAACAAGGATAAGAGATACGAAAAAAATGATTTTTTTATATCAAACCAATAGTTTTTGAAAGAATTTTGAACAATCTTTCGAATCCCGTTGAAATTTTCAGGCTACAATCATTTTTTCCAGAGTTATAAAACTTTTTAGATAAGTCGATTTTAGACGAAGGGAGGCAAAAGTGTCTCGGCGGCAGCGTACATGTGTCATGAATACTGTTAATCAAAGCTGTGCTAACTATAGCTAACTGATTGAATAAGAAAGTATTTTAAAGGATGTAAAAACAGTACCCTTGAACGACCTGCTTAGTAGTGAAATATTCATGGAGATTCCTAAAGAAGTATACTGTTCTGTTGAAACAAGATAAAATATATAAACTGAAGTAAGTCTTGAATGGACTGAAATTTTATAAACTCTAAATTGATAGTTTTTGAGTGACTGCTATCGGACCAGATTAATAACCTCACAACGAGCCATGTAAATCTACTTGAGTAAATGATTGTTGACTATCGAATTTTGGTGTTACTTACGAATTATGTTACATTCATATTCAATATTATTAAACTGGAAAAAATAAGAAAAAGAATTGTTAAAGG
Organism: Anastatus disparis; assembly: GCA_017163975.1. Classification (NCBI taxonomy): domain Eukaryota; kingdom Metazoa; phylum Arthropoda; class Insecta; order Hymenoptera; family Eupelmidae; genus Anastatus; species Anastatus disparis. The sequence continues at coordinate 4,392,561 of JAFFSR010000286.1, read as the reverse complement.
AGTTTGAAATATCTAACATTGGAGAATATAAAATTTTCTAGGAAATATTAATTTAACGATACAAACAAGCGAGAGTCTTGAAAATTTAACGAGGAAACTGTATTATAAAAATGCTGATTAAATTCGATTTCGAGGAAAAGTACCCGAAAAGAATATTTATGGTCACAAATCAAGTGACAAACTGAGTAGAAAAAGATCACGAGGCAAACGAGAAATTGAATACTGTAAGATATTTGAAAACAGTAATAAGAGATCTTATATAGAAACTGTTGGTACTATGTTAGATCTGACAAACTCTTGTAGGTCATACATTATATACACCGAGAATGTTTTGCGTCAGCACCAAAGAAAGTCAACTTAACGAGAATAAAATACGATTAAACGAGTATTTAGATATCTAAGGAGAACAAAACTCAAAGTTTTGTAGTATCTTGAAAAACACGATGATTTTCAAGGTTTCACTGATACGAATTTCGACGATTAAAGGGATATTTAAAGACAAGCAAATATGCTGTGAAATTATTCAAAGTTTTTTCTGCATATGCAGATAAAAATGAAACTGTGTATTTCACTCACCTATCAGGTAAAATATGTACTGATAAGTAATTGAAATCAAGAACTGATTTCCTTATACAACTTATCTCAAGTTTAAAAGGAGTTTTACTATAAATGAGTATTAAGAAATGAGTTTACCTCAATGGTATCCTGATTATTGTATAACCAAAACGAGTACTTAGACAGAGTTAATATGGAAACGAATATTTCACGAGTTAATTAAAGACAAAGATTGGATTAAAATATCAGATTGTCGATACTTTAACTGAACCTTTGACTTTCGAGTTGCATAAAAATTGATGCGCAAAGTCATATTTTCTTCTGTTGCAGGCCCTAACTGTTAAGGATACTGCTCATCCGTGAACCTTCATCGTGCCCTTTTAATTCAATTTAATTTATTCAACTAAAGATGTGCGGGAGGGAGTGTTAAGAATAGGCGCACATCCTTAGCTGGTTTTTAGTTATATTGCTAGAGACGCTAGCGCCCTCTAAACGTCCCTTCTCTACTATCTAGCTGCATACACTTTACCAGTTCTTATGGAGACGCGCGCGTGAATGCAAAGCCAGTTTTTAAACAAGTGTTTACTTTAATATTTTATATCTAACGAGTGGCTCTCTGTTGAGTGTTTATAAATAAATAAACTTTATTAACTTTATACTTTAATGTGTGTTTCATTGTGTGCATCCACAGCTCTGCTAACTAAAATAATCTCATAAATTGTTTTAAACCTCTAATTGCAAAGAATCCGTAGATATTTCCATATGTATATGTGAATGCATATTTGTTTGTATGAATGTGTATATATTTATATATACGTTTTGTTAATTAAAATTATAGAATACATAGTTCTGATGAAATAAAATATAATTTTACTCAAAATTAATAAAAATGCATGCTGCAAATGGAAAAGCGAGTACTGGAAACAGTGACTGGATTTATGTCTGAATCAGACCACTGACAATGCACGAGGACCAAAAAAGCTAATTCAGTGTTTCACATGTCGGCAACGCTATCATATTAAATGTATGAAACGCTTGCCTCGTGATATCGATAGCAATCTTAAATACAACTGTGAAAAGTGTATAGCTGGCCAACTCATCGTGTATCCCAATGCCACACTCACTAGCACCAGTACCAAACCAGCAGTCTTGCGCAATGACACTCCGCGTGGAGCTCATGTGATTTGGCCTAGGGTAGCTTCTACACCATCACGAGCATTCTCGCCAGATACACTTGCCACAAATGCTCCAGGACATTCAGCGGGAATAAAAAGTCAAAGTGAATTTGAATGTCGACGTTTCTGCAGCAGCTGGAGGAGAGCATAGTGTTAGTGTTGATTTGATTAATGATAAATTTAGAGGTGGTGCTATATTGGCCACCCCGGTTACTAATATTAATATTAATAGGAACAAAGACTGTGTTCAAAAACTGACTGATAGTGGTGCTGATTATTTCTCATTACAGGCAGCTGTGTCTGCTTTCGAGAGTATGCTATCTTGCAGGCTCGAATCGATTCAAATTAATATTACTTGACTTCCGGCTCTTGAAAGCCATATTATAAATGTTGACAAGGACCTGCGGGATATCGTGACTAAATTTGAAAGTCAAAGTAAAATTATTAGGAGTTTGTATATCGCGCAGATCCAGCTGCTAGAAAAAAAATCGTAAACTTAGGAGGATCTTAGGTACCTTGGATAGGAAGTTTCTGTCCGCTCTAAATGGCAATAATGAAAAGATTTCTAAATCGCTGTCAACTAATTTTAATAACTTGCGGGCATTTTTGAATAATGAATTCCAAGGAGCGAAGAGCAACTTTTCTCTACTTATAATTGGGGTGGCTGAAGTAGCGCAGACCGTTACTGATCTCACAGCCCTGGACAAACACTCACTTAACGCTTACACTGAGGCGCCTGTTATTTCGAACGTAAGCCAAACAGTAGAAGTACATACAGATGCTCACTCACTCAACACTCACACGAAAGCGCCTGTAAACTCGAACGAAATACAAACAGTAGAAGTACACACAGATGGCAGCTCACTTAACACTAACATTTACACTGAAGCGCATGCAGATTTTAACAAAAAGACATCCTGTCATACTGTATAGAGGTGACGTTATAGAAAAAGCGTCTTGGTGATCTCCAGCGAACTGGACTGCTCTGCAACTAGTGTTGGACTGGAGGATAATGCTTGCGCTGTTCTGGGAATTATACTTCCAACTTTTGAGCGTCCAAATACTATATCTTTTAATAAAATCACAAATTCTGGAAATAAGGACAGGATGTTCTGGAAATAAGGCGGTCCAAGTAGCGCGTTCTCATTGTTGGTGAGACTTGCTGAAGATGAGCTGGCGCAGAAGGTGGTTGTGGCTAGACGTGCACTTACGGGTTTTTCGACAGCGGATCTAGATTCCTCCCTCCTCAGTGGATTTTCTGCTGACAAACACCATTCTCAAATATTTATAAATAAATTTCTCGAAATAGATAAATATATTAATTTTGAAAAGTTGAATAAATATGCTAAAGAAAAAGGTTTTAAGTTTGTTTGGCATAGAGGTGGTAATTTATGATGAGGAGAAAGAGAGGGGAGAGAGTACATACATTTAAGAGTGAACACGATTTGGATAAGTTATTGGATGAATTTAAATACAATGTACAGGGTGATGTTAACATGACTAGGGAATCGAAACACAGTGAAGCTCTGGCTCACATAAATAATGGTACCTCCATTATTAATATTTTACTCAAACCTCAAAACATTGAGAGGAATTCAAATCATGAATTTAGCACAAATAACGTGATAACTTTAAATGTGGTCTCTCTCTAATGACTGCGTCAGGCCTCCTCTGGAGGTCCTAAAGGGGAGGAGGGGTGAGCTGCAAGCGTGCTTTCTAAATGTGACTTCGTTAAAAGCTCACATTTGGCAGGTGCATGAGTTCCCAAGTGATGGTTCTTCTTACGACATATTTGGAGTGACTGAAACCTAGTTGGGTCCGTCTGTTTCGGATAACGTCATTCAGGTTAAGGGGTATAAAGTGTTCAGACAGGACAGAAACCTGGGCGGTGGAGGAGTTGCCTTGTATATTAAAAACAATTTAAAACGCACTATTTTGGCTACTGCGAATACTCAAACTAGTTATAGTAAAAGTAAACCGGAGGTGCCAGAATATATTTTCTGTTCTGCGTAAATAGGCAGCTCTGAACCCGTATTGGTTTCTGTTATTTATCGGCCTCCTGCTATTTCGTTTATTAGAAACACGAACTTTTTAGATGTTTTGAGAAATTGTGCCTCTGAATACTCTCATAAAATGATGATGAAAGACTTGAATGCCGATCTCCTGCGTAAGAGCAGTGATGCGAAATTTCTTAATAAGTTGTCCGCAGAGCTTCCGTTGCAGTTGGTCCAGCACGGTGTCACGCATCACACTCCGACGTCTCACATGTGGATTGACCTGATTCCTGTGGACGGTAATGATACAGTATTTGACACATGAAACTTACCGGCTAATTAATAATTGACAGTTGGCATAACTTAATTGATGTATGTATTTCCTGTAATCATATCATTACAGATAAAAAAGCAAGTGTATACAGAGATTATGAAGATATTTGTCCAATATTATTGGTACAGAGTTTAGCCAGCTGTGAATAGACGCCATTTACAGTTGGTACAGTCGACTCGGAATCTGAACTTGACTGCCTCTGTGACAATCTTACAACAGCAATACAAAATCTGGCACCGTTAAAAACATTTAAACTTGGTAAAGATAAATTTCCATGGATAGACAAGGTATTGTCGCAGATGTGGTGCAAGAGAGATGCCATGTATCGAAGATACAAACGGGCGAAGGATGAAAGATATCTCTCTAAATTCCTGCAACTGTGAAAAATGATAGACGATCAGACTGAGCAAGCTAGGACTACTATCCATCATAATAGACTGTTCGAAGCTCTTGCCAGAGGTAATGTCTAGAAGGATTCAAAGAACCTGGGGCTCCTATTCGGACCTCAAGAAGACTTGAATATATTTACTCCGGATGAGCTTAATTCGCACTTTTTGGGGGTGTCAGTCTAGCCACATGATGATAATGAGGAATGTAAGAGAACTCTCTCTCAAGATAGTAAAAGTAGCTTCGTTTTCAAGCCAATTAATGTTAATGATGTAGTCCTTGCAATTTAGCATTTTCTGTCACAGGCTTGTGGTGAGGATGGCATCCCACGGAGCGTGATACTCAAAGCTTTATCGTTTATCGGAGAATATCTTGTGACTCTGTTCAATCCCTCTTTTGCACGGGGGGTCTTCCCTTACCTTTAGAAGCGTGCACGCATTGTGCTATTAAAAAAGTGTCCTGCACCTACATTGCCTAAAGATTACAGACCCATAGCAATCTTATGTTTTCTTTTAAAGGTCCTTAAGAAGATTGCCCATGACCATTGCATGACAATTGCAAGAGTACATTACGACACATAGGATACTTGAATCTATGCAGACTGGCTCTAGAAAGCATCACTCAACGCAGACTGCCATACTCAAACTTACTGACGACATAAGATCAGGTCTAGATAAGAAACTTGTTACGTTACTACTTCTGTTTGACTTTAGTAAGGCATTCGACATGATCTAGCACTTCAAACTACTTGCGAGGCTGCAATCGATCGGGTTTCCCAGGGCTGCACTCGAATGGATTAGCTCCTATTTATCTGGTAGAAAACAAATGGTTTTCACGCATTTAAGAGAGAAATCAAACTAGCTAAAAACCAATTTAGGAGTTCCGCAGGGTTCAGTGCTGGGGCCTCTGTTGTTTTGCCTTTACATTAATGACATACGTAACATTCTCAGCTTTGATTGTGTCAAGCATTTATTATATGCGGATGACCTGCGAATTTATACGCAGGTCTCTTACGAAGATGTGAATGGAGGTATTCGTATTATACATAGGGCAGCCAAGGCGGTGTCGGAGTGGGCTGTCGATGCTCCTCTCACATTAAATGCTAACAAAACTAAGGCGGTCGTTTTTAGCAATGGTCGATTTATTAACTTTTATGCTGGTGAGCCAAGGACGATTGAGTTTGAGGGTGATGTCTACATATCTCTCTCTGATGCTGTTACGAGCCTTAGTGTTATGCTTGACTCTAAGCTATTAAGGGAGCCACACATTAATATATTGATTGAAAAATTTAATAGTACTATGCACGGTATACGGTTCTTTCTTTGGTATATCTCTGAGATTTTGCACAAACAACTCGCAACCACCCTGCTGTTTCCACATCTCAACTACTGCTAAGTAGTTCTGTTCGATACCTCGCAAGAGTTGAGAAGACGATTACAAAGACTGCAAAATTTATGTGTGAGATATGAATGAGGCGTGAGAACGGGCGATCATGTCTCTCCTCATAGAGCTACGCTGGGTTGGCTGCGTACTAATGTAAGGAGACAGTATTTTATGGCTGTACTCATGTACAAAATCGTGCGCATGAATGCTCCCGAGTATCTAGTTGGTCTCTTTACTAGATATGTACCTAGAGTAGCTACTGGGAAAGAGATCAAGGATTTCGCGGTGCCCCTCATGCGCACTGAGACTGGAAGGAATTCCTTTAAAGTTCAAGGTGCGCATTTTAGAAACTTCTTGTCTGCTGATAAAAAGAATCTCCCATCGCTCAGCAGGTTCAAGTCGGCTCTGAGAGGGTACTTGCTCGACCTCAAATGAACTTAAGTTTATTTCCTATGTTAATTTATTTATTGTAATGTCTCATATATAGACCTTAGGTGTAAATGTATTTATTGGCTGAATGGTTAATAAGTGAATGTTTTAATTGATTTTATTGTTTTGACTACGTTTTATGCCATGGAATACGCTCATTATTGTATTGAATTATTTATTGCTTTTCATTTTTTTAAATTATAAATATCATGACTGATACATATTATGTGACCGATTTTTAATTTATAGGATTGTTGCATGTATTTTACCATTTTCATATTAATCTGTGATATCATTTTTTTCGGTGATTTACTTATTCAGTATTATTAGGTCTAGTGATAGACTGTGATATCCTGTGCAATATTTACATTCATATTTGTACATTTTGTTAGACTTTAAGTGCCATATTTATTTTTGTACTTTTTAAATTGTATTACACGCTTTTGTATAAATATATACGAATATAAATAATATCTAATCTAATCTAATATCTAATCAGGACGGTAGCATGTTTCAGATACTTGTACGCGTACTGATGTATTGTTATGTGCGTGTACGTGAAAATGTATATTTGATCTGTGTTATTATAAACATGAATAAATATATATATATATATATATATATATATATATATATATATTAAAAATATCTGTCGCCCATTCTCTGTGAAATCGAAGTACGAAAAACTTTATTTTGCTATTAATTGGTAAAATGGTTCTTTTCCATATTATGGACTATTTAGAATTTTTTTAGATTTCTATAGAACATATTTTTAGAGCTACAAAGCTTCAAAGTTGGGCTAAAACCATATTTTGACATTTTTGACTAATTTTAGGCTTGAATTACTTAGTTGGGTTGCGTTTTAGGAATATATTACTAAAAATTTTTGTTCAAAATATTCTGAATTTTTAAAAGAAAGTAATTCATAAATGCTAATGTAGCCATTCGCTGAGCTAAGGTCATTTAAAACATTGAGATACTACTTTGATTTAATTTCAAACAAGAGATTTCGTATCCTTAAACCAAATGAAATTGTTTAAACGAGAAATTCGAAGATTGGAAAATCAGGGGTAATCTTTTCTGATGCTATACTGCCAAAAATTAAAAAAACTTAGGGATGAGACGAGTGGCAGCTGCACAATGCGAGAGGCTTCAGTCTAATTGATGGTCGAGTGAAGAGACTAAAGATTTTGTCATCCTCAGCAGTTGAACAGTCAAAATAGTCAAATAGTTTTGATTCTGATATTGCTTGTGTTCAGTATGTCAGGATCTTGATAATAAAAGGTTTTTAATATTGAATTAATGGGAGCGTTAAATTTTAAGGAAAATGTAATTCATAAGTGCTAATGTAGCCATTCGCTGACCTAAAGTCATTCAAAACATTGAAATACTACTTTTCAAGGTTTCGAACCATGATCCTACATCTAAACGATTCATCAAAGTGGGTAATATACGTATGAATATGGTCTACAAATTTCAGAGTGGACGTCCTGATCGATCACTTGAAGAAGATTGAAATGTCATACAAAATATTACAAAATGTGATTTTCAGATAAATTTCTTTAGTTTTGAACCGTAAATTATTTCAAAATAATTTGCAGGATGATACTACATAAGTTGTATTATAATTAGTTAATTTACTTTGTTTTTATAAAATTAATCTCTTATTTTCAGAATTATCAAAAGCTGTGTTACTGTGAAGTGGGATAAAAGTTGAAAATAAATAAATGGCTTCTATGTTTTTATTTATCAGGTCATCATATCAATGATAAGTTAGAAAAAACTTATATTTGTTTAAGAATGTGCATTTCCATGTTTTTAAAATACATTTATTGTAATTAAAATGGAAATAATTTTGTAGATTGTTATAGATGCACGTAAAAGTGATAATTATTTTTTAATAGATATTTTTAATAGATATTGATATATATATATATATCAATATCTATGATATGCTGATTTTAATTATTTGTTTAAATATCTTCAAAGTTTTTATACATGGTTACCTTTAATTATTGCTGTCATATCATTAGATGAATTCAAATTAATATGAAAATAAATTTAAAAAAAATGAGAATATTATTTACCAATGTGATAAATTACACTTAAAAAATACAGAAAGAATTAGAATTAGTCATTTTCCAAAACTAAACTCAATAATATAGATCAATAGTACTTTAAGTTCAACAAATCTCAAGAAATAAAATTGAAGCTAGTGTCTATCATCTTCTAAGTCTATGAAAGAATATGATCATTTACCTATTATTCTCATTCATATTATTCACTTGTACTGTTATAAATAGAATGCTCGCTCACCTTGAATCACACTATTAATAACTTATAATCGAGAAAAAGTTATTACAACCCTATTGGAAAAATTGGTATCAATTTTCATATGACGTTTTAATATGAATTTTTCAGATGAATTATTCATTATATGAAAAATTCATATGAAGAATTCATATAAATATTTATATAAAAAATTTAAATAAATAATAATTACGGTGATCATCTCATTATTTTTATATAGAAAAAGTATGTAAAAACTTTAAAATACAAATGAAACAAAAATACATATTGACTATATGAAAAATTCATATTAAAAACTCATATGAAAATTCATATGCATTTTTTTAACAGGGAAAGTATTATTCATTAATTTAAACAAATCTGTCAAGACATACATTCATACATATTTTAAAGTATTGAGATCCACATAGCTTTAAATGCTCACTTAGATTTGTGAACCTCACTATTTTACAGATATTTTTAATCACCTAATAAACAATACCTAACTCTTTTTCATTAGAGCAAATGGCTAGAAATAACGCCTGAATATTTTCGCATGAAAATTTTATTTTCATTTTATGTTTTGATACATTTAGTATAGTGAATATAATAGTGCTGTAAAGATATATTACATGAAAGGCTAGCTACTATTACGTAGAATCCAAAGCATAAATACAATGGGTAACGCCTTAATCGCGTTAACTTGTATACACATAAAATCGCAAGCGGCCCATCGAAAAATTCTATGAGTCTCATGCGATGAGTCAAGAACTTATCGAAAAATCCTATGAGTCTCGTACGACTGGAGAGCAGAGTTAATCAAGGAAACAAACTCCAATATACAATTCAAGGTGGGGGCGATAAACGTAAATGAGTTTTATTATTAATAAATTGTTATACTCTATAGTCTAGTGAACTTCGTCATTGACTGCTGAACTGAGAAAAATGGTTCTGACCGCTTAAAATTAGGAAACATTTTTTTTTTTCGTGATTTTTTTTGTCAATTATTATTCTTATTTTAATTATTATTTTAACTTATTAAAAATTAGTTTTGAGCAGAAACGTTTTATGCGCAATGATCAATAATATTCAATATTTATAAAAAATTTTAAACAATTTCAATTTTTCTTCATTTAAGAAGGATCATCCACTAGCTATAGTTTATTGTTCATTGAAATTAAAAATTAAAAGAATTCTTCAAAATTTTGAAAATAATTAATTTATACCAAGAAAAAAATCCCCGTAAATTTTCAGCTAGTCTTAACGACTAATTTTATTATTTATGTTCACTTGAAGTTTATCTTTTTACTACTATAAGATATAAAACATACAAAGTTTAAGTGAGCAGATATAAAAAAATTAGTCGTTAAGGCTACTTAAAAATTTACGGGAATTTTTTTCTTAGTATAAATTAATTATTTTCAAAATTTTAAAGAATTCTTTTAACTTTTAATTTTTATGAACAACAAACTATAGATAGCGGATGATCCTCCTTAATTACAGTACTGGCCAATA